>REGO01001251.1:57612-69521 GCA_010120015.1 Rhombomys opimus
CCGCCAGTTCTGTGCTGCTGTCACTGCCAGGTTCTGAGGTCTTGCTGCAGCTGGAGATTTCAGGGTGGTTACATCAGCAGGGATGGGGTGACCAGGCTCTCTGTTCTCTGGTTTGGCCCTGGTTAGTCTTAAACTGGAGGGCTGTTGTGTCCTGCCAGCTCAGTGCTGCCCTGCCGCCAAGGCCCACTGTAACTGGAGACTGGGTCACTTGTCCCAATGCTTTCTGGGAAGTCCTGGGGTCTCTTCACTGTGCTCTCCAAGCTTGGGAGGCCCAGCGCCTGGTGTGTCTAGGTTGTATGAGGTTTCTGCCTGGTTTTGGTGAGTATATAGCGTATTCTCTGTCACTGTGGGATTGGGCAGGCTGTACTGTCAGTGATGGCAATCCTGCTGAGCTTGTATGGCATCTGGCAGACTTGGGCCCTGGGAGGATGGTGCAGCCGCCTCGTGAATCTGGGACTCCGGGACACGTATTGCTAGCCTTTGCCTGCCGCTAAAGGGCTTCCAGTTTATTCACTTTGTATTTCAGTGGTAGCCCACACCCTCTTTCCTATTCAATCCCTCCCTCCTTCCCTTATCTCCTCCCATGACCTCTCCAAGTCCACTGAGAGGGAGGTCCTCCTCCCCTTCCATCTGATCTTAGCTTATCAAGTCTCATAAGGACTAACTGCATTGTCCTCCTCGGTGACCTGGTAAGGCTGCTTCCCACTCAGGGGGAGGTTATCAAAGAGCCAGCCACTGAGTTCATTTCAGAGACAGTTCCTCTTCTCCTTACTATGGAACCCACTTAGATACTGACCTGCTATGGACTACATCTGAGCAGGGGTTCTAGATTATCTCCATGCATTGTCCTGGGTTGAAGTATCAATCTCGGAAAAGACCCCTGGGTACAGATTTCTTGGTTCTGATGCTCTCCTTGTGGAACTCCTGTTCCCTCCAGGTCTTTCTATCTCCCCCTTCTTTTATAAGAGTCTCTGCACTCTGACCAAAGTTTGAATATGAGTATCAGCATCTGCTTTGATACCCTTTTGGGTAGAGTCTTTCAGAGGCCCTCTGTGGTAGGCTCCTGTTTTCTTCCCTGTTTTCTCCTTCTACCAATGTCCATCCCATTTGCCTTTCTGAGTGAGGATTGATCATCTTATCCAGGTTCCTCCTTCTTGCTTAGCTTCTTTAGGTTTACAAATTTTAGTATGTTTATCCTATATTATATGTCTAATGTCCACTAGCACAACTTTTAACTTGAATTTTTTTCAGAAGCTTAAGCATTTATAATGGATCTACACCATTTCTCTTCACTTTGAAATGCTTCTCAATTAAAAAAAATGACATTTTTAAAAATTAATATTTTTAAAATAGTTAAAATGATTTTATTTTAATAATTATTTTATTTTTGAGCTCATATATAAATATAGTATTACTTAATTCTGTCCTATCATATTCCTGATTCATCTCCTCTCATCTTTGTGACCTCTTGAACTTTCATTTCATATATATGTTCATATATAAATACAACCTGCTGCATTGATGTAGTGTTACTTGTATGTACATGGATTTAGAACTGATCATTTCGGATTATATAACCTATCAAAAGCTCATCTCTAGAGAAGAATCTTTTTCCATCTCAAAGCAGTTATTAGCTTTATGGCTTCTCTTACTGTGGCCCTGTGAGCTTTTCCACTTCACTTTAGGATATCAACTAGCATTGCTTTTGTGTAGTTCTGGTTTAGACAAGCACACACACACACACAATAAAAACATGCACACAGACGCACACACACACAAAACACAGACACACATATTTGAGACTGGATTTCTCTGTGTAGTTTTGTCAGTCCTAGACTTGCTTTGTAGACTGAGGCTGGTCTCAAACTCAAGAGCTCTGCCTGCCTCTGCCTTCCTGTGTGCTGAGATTACAGGTGTGCACCACCAAGCATGGCTGGCAACCATATCTTTTAAGACTGAATTAAAGACATTATTTTGTAAGCAAAACAAAATTTAGCCTTTTGTCAGGGTCAATGATGGAGTACTAGTATAAACTTTTTTCAACCTTGTGAAAACAGAATGAATAACACGTAAATTTAGATCCTGGAGGACTCTAACATATGTTTTAAAAATTATTTCTTTTATAATTAAAAAAAATGTTTTCACTTTACACCCTTGTTTTAGCTCCATCTCTTCTCCCTTCCCAGTCCCACCCTTCCTCGCTCCCCCTACTTTTTCCTCAGGAAAGGGGAACTTGTTTCCCATCTACCCCAGCTCATCAAGTTGCATCAGGACTGAGCACGTCCTCTTCCCCTGTGTTGGCTAGGCATTCTTGCTGTGGGGAACTGATCAAAAAGCTGGCAAGTGATTCTCTGTCTGTTGCAGTTTCTACTTCCCTTACTAGAGGACCGAAATGAGGCCTAAGCTGCCTACCTGCTATGTCTTTGTAGGGGGCCTAGCTCCATTCAGTTCATGCATGGTCCTTGGTTGATACTTTAGTCCAGCAAGTCCCTGTGGTACTTGGTTGTTTGGCTCTGTTGGTCTTCTTGTGGATATTCTGTCCCCTTTTCTCTTTCCTCTCACATTTCCACAAGACTCCCTATGCACTGCCCAATGTTTGGTTGTGAGGTTCAGCATATATTTTGCGGCATGGCTGGATAGAGCCTCTCAAAAGACTCTGCCAGGCTCACGTCTGCAAGCTTTGAAGAGCATTCTTGATAAAACTTTACAGAGCGTAATAGGAATTTTGACAAGTGATCACAAATGTAGCATTTAGAATTAATTAGGTGGTAGGCAAACATGGATATCCCTTGACAAAATAAACTACTAATAATGTTGGATAACTATTCCATTATTTCATTTTAGTAACTGACTCTAGAGTACACCATCAACTAACTTGAGATGATGTGTCCTAGGTTCCAATATATTTTACTAACTAAACTTATGTATATGTCTATATGTGGGTATATGTAAGTATAAGTGGGTCACAGGTTAACAGTGCTCATCGAGGCTAGAAAATGTATCTGAGTACCTTCGTAGGGAAGTTATAGGTGGTAGTGGATCATATGCCTTGGGAGCAGGGGATGAACCTGAGAAAACAATCAAAGGGTTCACCTGAAAACTACAGTTCTCGAATTTATTAGGACTTAGAGTTCTTAGTGAATTGTATTTTGTAAAATACATTAATGATGTTTTTTTTCAAAATAAAGATATAAAAACCTACAGGGTTGATGTTACTATATATTTAAATAACCATCTATGAAAACTAAGAAATACTTAATTTTAGAAATACAATAATAAAAATTAATAAAACATTTTCATATTACACTCATCATCACCATTAACAATAGTTACTAACTTTTACAGGAAAAAGAACAATATTTCTACTGGGGTAAATAAATATATATATATATATATATATATATATATATATAGTAACTGATTAAAATGTAAGAAAGTTGAGCACTTCTATATGTAACTTTGAATAAATTATGCCATCAGTATTATCAGACTTTCTAAGTTTTTATTGTAGTAATGAGTTTAACAAAAAATGCTGTCAGAACTTATATTCTTGGTGTGTGTGGATGTGTGCGTGCATGTGTGTGTACTTACAACCTTGACTTTTTCATTTTTAGCAAATATATAGCACAATTTGAAAGAGTGCAATATAATTGGATTTAAAATCTTATTTGCACTTTTCAAATAAGTTACAAGCAAAGGAAAATAACATAGCAGACGATACATAGCAACAAAATAAACAAAGTATACAGGGAATAAATCTTACAAGCACAAAAGTGGTAAAAAGTACAAGATTTAGAGGTTCAGGTACAAGAGAGATATGTAGTACCAAAGGCAGTAATCTTAAAAATTTATATCCCAAATGTACAGACTTGATCGTCTTTTCAGTCTGTGTGTTCTGTGTGAAGATGAACATGCTACCGACAAGGGGGCATGATTTAGAAAACGGTTCCCTTCACAGAGGAATAAAAAGTGCCATTATATACAATACTTCTTTGCAAAATCTTAAACAGAGTTTAATCAGTCACTGTACTAGATATATTTATGGAACAATGACATCAGTTTGAAACCATGCAGAGTTTGTAAATGCACAAAATTAATAATGCCCTGTGTGCACATATATTGCTTAGGGAAAATCTGCAGACTATATTATCAAAGCAAACAGATTTTGAAAATTTGTGGGTCACAAGACAATCTGTCCTTCATTTTAAAGACGGGCTCTAAACAAACTTTGGTCAGAGTGCAAGGAATCATATGAAAGAAGGAAGAGTTAGTAAGACCTGGAGAGGACAGGAGCTCCACAAAGAGAGCATCAGAACCAAAATATCTGGGCACTGGGGTCTTTTCTGAGACTGATACTCCAACCAAAGACCAAGGTCAATTCATGGATATAACCTAGAACCCCTGTTCAGATGTAGCCCATGGCAGGTCAGTCTCCAAGAGATTACCCTTGTAAGAGGAACAGGGACTGTCTCTGACATGAACTCAGTGGCCGGCTCTTTGACCACACCTCCTGTGGGAAGAGCAGTCTTGACTGTCCACAGAGGAGGACATTGCAGCCAGTCCTTATGAGACTTGATAAGCTAGGGTCAGATGGAAAGGGAGGAGGACCTCCCCTATCAGTGGACTTGGAAACAGGCATGGGGGGAGATGAAGGAGGGAGGGAGTGTGGAATTAGAAGGGAAAGAGGCAGGGGGTTACAGCTGGGATACAAAGTGAATAAAATGTAATTAATTTAAAAAATTAAAAAATTAATTACAAAAAAGAAGAAAAGCTCTATAACTGAAAGTGTCTAACAGTCCAGAAGAGGAAAAGTAGCATAAGTTATGTGAGGAAGGAAAATTAATTGACACAGTCAAAAATGTAATAGAATTAGACCCATGTGGAATAATTGAGAACTCAAAATCTGTCTGTACTCTATGCAGTGATTAAATTCCAAGCCAAAAATGGAAGTATGTCTTTCATAATCCAAGTTAAAGATTTCTGAAAGGAATATCATATAAAATAGTGAAGTCTTGAAACAAATAGAATATAGCACTATAATAAAACAACTTTTTGTCTTCTGCCTACACGTATGTTCCAGTATCCGGCCAAACCCAGGTATTTCCTACATCCATGATAGTGCCAAAGCAGCTACCACACATCTGACCTCGCTGACTGCATCAAGTTGGACCTGCATTTTTCCCTCCCAGCTGCAGAAATTCTCAGAGATCCCTGACAGCATCAAAACAGCCTACTATTCCTGGAGTTGGCCAACATTTCAGCCTCCTTATTGCTGCCTTAGTGTCAGCTGGAAGTAGCTAAAGATGATTGCTTTCTTTGTCTGTTACCTATTTATTATCAGCAAACAGCTAAAATGGTTTGCTTCAGGCCCAGGACCAACAGCTCCAGGTTCTCCCAGCATGCCTCAGTCCCTAACTGCTGCAATGCATGGTTGGCAAAGCCAACCCTACACCCTGAACTTTCTAGTGCAGGGGCTTCCTCTCCTCACCATGTAATCTAGACATTTTGGTGCTCTTACTTTTTTTCTCTCCCTCTCCCTCATCCCCTTTTTTCGCAGCCATGTATTTATATGTTTTTAACTTGCCTTCAATGACATAATTTGCCGCTATCCACAGGTGCCAGGGACAAAAGGACCCCTGCCTCTTAATTTGCCTTCTTCTTCTCTTGTTCTCTCTGGCTCTCTCCCCTTTCTTTGTTGGAGCTCCCCCTTTTCTCTCTCTCTTTTTCTCTCCTTCATTTTCTCTCTCCATCTCATCCAATAAACTTTTTCATATTAAACAAAAACTTTGTGTTATTTTGTTAGTTTGTGTTGGCATTTTTAAGTTATCAAGACTGCTCTAGAAAATGCATATATATTTATATATAAATGAATTTTATATATTATATATTAAGCATATATAATACATATATTTAATTCAGTGCTTCAAAACAGTACATTTTGGATGTGATTGTATTCTTATCTTTCCTGCACTTGTGGTTACTGGCAGAAAGTATTGTACAAGACTGGGACCAAACTACTTCAGAATGCATTTTGAGGCACTCATGAAGCTCTACTTCTTCCTGAGGTACTATGACATTAAATAGTTGAGAGTATACCATTTTCTTCAGTGGTGGATCTCTTGGTAATTTGTCCACTTTCTAGGAAATAACACCACACAAGTGATCATACATGAAACCCTATTTAAACCCAGTGGTTTAAGAGCAAAAGAGAAAAATAAATCAAAATAATAGAATGCCTAGGTGGGAAGAAAAAATTTCAGTGGGATGGGTAAGATGGTAGGATTAAAGCCCTAGAGGTCAAAGACATCTGTAAAGCTTATTACATATAAAATTATTTATTAAGCATATTCTTGGTAGGCCATGTCATGAGAATAGAGATTAGAAGTATACTTTTACACTGAAAAATCATCTCTGTGTAGCTCTAGCTGTCCTGGAACTCATTCTGTAGAATATTCTAGTCTCAAACTCCGCTATCCACCTGCCTCTGCCTTACAATACTGGGATTAAAGGTGTGTGCTATCCCCATCTGGCTTAAATATAATTATTTCTTAGGAAATAGAAGTGTTTATCATATATTTGGCTTGGCATCATATTTTGTAAGTCTGTACAAGACTTAAATCCACACATTCAAAAATGGAGGAAGATTTGGTCTCAGAATAAACTGTACCATGAATTAAATATCTTCCTTAGATGGTATATCAATATGATTTTTCCTCTGGACATAAGGATAATGACTGGTATGAATTAAGGACTTTCTAATAATTAGACTGAATTTAATAGCACTCAATAAAACAAGTGTAGGAAGTAGAGCCTTTAAAACATAATTACAAAACAAAGTTAAAAGTTAAAACAAAGTTAAAAAGTTAAAATTTTCAGGTTTATGATTAGTTCTTTTGTAAAAAGAATGCCAGAGAGGTCTCTCACTGCTTTCTGAATGACAAGAACATAAAAGTTTCTCAACAGAAACAAACTGGCAACTTGATTAAACTGTCCACCAAGTAGAAATGTGATAAATAAATTTCTCTAGTTTCTAAGTCATTCATTTTGACACGTTTTTTTTTTGTTTGTTTGTTTTTTTTTTACTGCATTCATTGCATTATTAGTGTTCTTCAGCACATTGACCTGTGTCTTTAAAATACATGGCACTACTTATTTGTTTGTTTGTTTATTTATTTATTTATTTATTTATTTAACATCACTCACAATTTTAGAGCAGTTAAAAAAAATAGCAGAATAAAGAAGGTGTTAAACTTAACAGCTACCCAGGGTAGAAAAAATTAAAAGAGAAGGAAAAATATCCATGCATTTGTTCATGATCCCCTTGTGGAGGCTAGCCATAGGGCAGCAGGCAGTTATGAGGCAGGCAGTGTTCTATAGCATATAGTCAAGATTAATGTAGTAGAAAAAGGCATGACTAGAACAGAGAGAGTGGAGAAAAGGAAAATGTTTTCTTCTGATAATTTCAGGAGAGCTGAATACTTAGAAAGCTGCATGTTGAGTCAAAATTAGCTTCTTTCTCTTCTGTTTTGTAAAATAATTTTCACAGAACATATTGCTAATAAAAATTTTCATTACTTATCAAGTTACAGAACTTATATTTATTTGATCAACTGGCCTTTACTTTTAATAAAATATTTACTGAATTATTTGTCACTCTTCAATATTTTTATGCTCTGTAATGATTAACTCAATATACTTAAATGTTTATCTGCTTACAAACATCATTTAATACCCTTTCTTTTAGACATTCAAAGTTATATTAGACATCATCTTGAATTTTATGATTGAAGGTGGGAGAGAAGTTTCATGCAAAGTGTAGAAGCTGCAATGTAAAAGGTAGAGGGCTTGGGAATTCAGAGAATTTGAAGATAAGCAGAGACTTCCCAAAACATTTTAAAGCTCAAGGAGTCAACAGGGATCAATTCTTTCTACCATACCTGAGATCACTGTGCATTCTTTAATAGACTTACCTGACTAATAGTTGGCCAGTTTCATAGATCCTGTCAAAAACCCAACTTTCAGTTTACCAAATTTTCTTGAAATTCTCTTAGTTATATTAATAACTTTTAACTATTCTTTGATAATTTATCACTACTTACAATAGCTATACTAATCTAATCTTCTTATTTTAGATTCCTAATATGTTGATATAACTTTACACGGCTTTATTATTATTATTATTATTATTATTATTATTGTTATTGTTATTACTTTAACAGTTTATTCATTTTGTATCTTGGTTGTAACCCACTCCCTCATCTCCTCCAGCTCTCATCCTCCCTCCCTTTTCCTCCACTATCCCTTTCCCATAGTCCACTGATAGTTGAAGTCCTCCTCCCCTACTGTATGACCCTAGCCTGTCACATCCAATCAGGACAGGCTCTGTCTTGATGTTCTTCATCTGTGGGCTGGCGAGGTCTCCCTACCAGGGGGAAATGATCAAGGAGCAGACAACTGAGTTCATGGCAAAGACTGTCTCTTCTACCCTTACTTCTCACTTTACTTATGGAGAATGAGGTATCAATGAGGAACATCTAAGCAGGGGCCATTGGTCCTCTGGATGTATGGTCTTTGGTTGATGTGTCAGCCTCTACAGCCCTCCCTAGGCCTAGCTTTTTTGGCTTTGTTGGTCTCTTTATGAGACTACTCTCCCCTCTGGGTCCCTCTATGTTCTCCTTCTTCCAAAAGACTCCCTGTCTAAAGGTTGGCTGTGAGTCTCTGCATCTGCCTCAATCCCCTGCTGGGTGGAATCTTTAAGAGGAAATCCCGTGGTAGGCTCCCATCCTGTTCCCTCTCTTCTATTACTTTTGGGGTCTATCGTGTTTTCCCTTCTAAATGAGAATTTAGCATTTTCCCCAGGGCCCTCCTTGTTGTTTAACTTCTCTAGGTCTGTAGATTTTATTGTGTTTATCCTTTATTATATGGCTAATATCCAGTTATCAGTGAGTATATACCATGAGGTCTTTCTGCTACTGGGATACTTCATTCATGATGATCTTTTCTACCTCTACCTCTATCCATTTGCCTGCAAATTTTATGATTCCCTTGTTTTTAATAAGCTGGGTAGCATTAAATTGTGTAAATATACCACAATTAATGTATCCATCCTTTGGTTGAGGGACATCTAGGTTGTTTCCAAATTCTGGGTATTACAAATAAAGCTGCTAACATAGTTGAATAAATGTCTTTATTGTATCTCCATCCCTGATTTCCATCCCTGATCTCAAGCTATACTATAGAGCAACAGTAATAAAAATCGCATAGTACTGGCAAAGAAACAGACTGGAGAATCAATGAAACAAAATTGAAGACCCAGAAATAAACCCACAAACCTATGGACAGCTAATTTGTGACAAAATAAAAACAAACAAAAAAAAAAACCAAAACCAAACCAAAACAAAACAAAACAAAACAAAAAAACACCATACAATGGAAAAAAAGACATCTTCAACAAATAGTACTGGTCTAACTGGATGTCCACATGTAGAAAAACACAGATACTCCATACTTATGCCCCAGCAGAAAAGTAAAGTCCAAGTGGATCAAAGTCCTCAACATCTGACACACTAAATCTGTTAGAAGACAAAGAACCTTGACCTCATTGACACAGGAAATAACTTCTTGAACACAACACCAACAGCACAGGCTCTAAGAAACTGAAAACCTTCTGTAAAGCAAAGAACACTGTCAACAGAAAAAAATGAGGGCCTACAGACTGGGAAAAGATCTTCACCAATCCTACATCTGACAGAAGGCTAATATTACAGAATATAAAAAGAAATGAGGAATTTAAGCACCAATAAAACAAATTATCCAAAGAAAGAATGAGCTATGCAGATAATTCACAACAGAGGAATACTGAATGGCAGAGAAACACTTAAAGAAATTCTCAGTGTCCTTAGTCATCATCAGGGAAATGCAAATCAAAATGACTCTGAGATTCCATCTCACACCCATCAGAATGGCTAAGACCAGAAACTCAAGTGACAACACATGCTGGAGAGGACAACATTCCTCCATTGCTGGTAGGAATGTTGTACAACCACTTTGGAAAGCCTATGTGTTTCTTACTCTGTGTATTCAAATTAATTTTATTTAATTAATTAATATTTTTGAGGTGGAGCATAAAGTCACTTAAACTGTCCTTGAACTTGTTGTATAGCCAGGGATGTCCTTGAAATCCTGCTTCTCCTGCCTTTACCTCTGAGAGCTTGGATCATAGGTTTGTATTTCTTCCTTTTAAGAGCATTCTTCAACATTTCTTGTTGGAGATGTCTAATGTTTTCTTTTTTCTTTATTTTTATTTTATTTTATTTTTATTTTTAGTCACATTTTGTTAACTTTGTGTCCCAGCTGTATCCCACTCCCTCATTCCCTCCCAAACGCCAAACTCCCTCCCTGGTCTCCTCCCTGCCCCTTTCCAAGTCCACTGATAGGGGAGGACCTCCTCCCCTTTCATTTGACCCTGTTTTATGAGGTATCTTCAGGGCTGGCTGTAGAGTCCTCCTCTGTGGCCTAACAGGACTGCTCCTCCCTTTGGGGAGGAGGAGTCAAGGAGCCCGACCTTGATTTCCTGTTAGAAATAGTCCTTGTTCCCCTTACTTTGGAAAAATACTTGGTTACTGAGCTACCACGGGCCACATCCCGCAGAAGTTCTAGGTTATATCCATAGATGGTCTTGGTTGAGTGTCAGTCTCAGAAAAGACCCTGTGCCAGGATATATTTGGTCCTTGTAGAGCTCCTATCCTTTCCATATCATACTAACTGCCCTTTTTTCGTATGATTCCCTGCACTGTGCCAAGGGTTTGGTTATGAGTCTTAGTGTCTGCTTTGAAAAACTGCTGGGTAGAGTCTTTCAGAAGCCTTTTGCGGTAGATTCCTGTCATACCTTCAATGCACATCCCATTTATCTTTCTAAATGAGGATTGGTCATCTTATCCCATGACCACTTTCTTGATTATCTTCTTTAGGTGTGTAAATTTCATTATGTTCATCATATCTTGTAGGTCTATATAAGCAAGTATATACCATGTTTGTCTTTCTCCTTCTGGGATACTTCATTCAGAATGATCTTTTCTGGATCCCACCACTTGCCTGCAAATTTAATGATTTCCTCCCTTTGATTGCTGAATAGTATTCCATTGTGTAAAAATAGCACAATTTCTGTATCCATTCCTCCATTGATGTAAATCTAGTTGTTTCCAAGTTCTGGCTATTACAAATCAAGCTGGTACAAACATGGTTGAACAAATGTCCTTGTTGTGTACTTTAGCAAATTTTGGGTATATCCTAGAAGTGGTATAGCTGGGTCTTGAGGTAGCACTACTCCTAATTGTCTGAGAAAGTGCCAGATTGACTTCCAAAGTGGTTGTACCAGTATACATTCCCACCAGCAATGGAGGAGGGTTCCCCTTTCTCCACAACCTCTCCAGCATGTGTTATCACTTGAGTTTTTCATCTTGGCCATTCTGATGGGTGTAAGGTGAAATCTCAGGGTACTTTTGATTTGCATTTCCCCAATGGCTAATAAGGTGGAGCATTTCTTTAAGTATTTCTCTGTCATTCGATGTTCCTCTTTTGATAATTCTCTGTTTAGCTCCGTTCCCCATTTTTTTTTAATGGGATTACTTGGTTTCTTGCTTTTCTGCTTCTTTAGTTCTTTATATATACTGGATATTAGCCCTCTGTCAGATAAAGGGTTGGTGAAGATTCTTTCCCAATCTGTAGGCAGTCGTTTTGTTTTGATGATGGTATCGTTAAATTTACAGAAGCTTTTCAGTTTCATGAGGTCCCATTTATTGATTGTTGCTCTTAGAGCCTGTGCTGTTGGTGTTCTGTTCAGGAAGTTGTCTCCTGTGTCAATGAGTTCTAGGCAGTTCCCCACTTTTTTTCCAACTGATTTATAGTAT
>REGO01001251.1:72691-86199 GCA_010120015.1 Rhombomys opimus
TTTTCTTGAAAATATTTTCTGGACCTTGGAGTTTGGAGTCTTCTTTTTCATGAATTCCTATTATTCTTAGATTTTGTCTTTTCATAGCATCCTTGATTTCTTGGATATTTTCTGATTGGAACTTTTCGGGTTTTACTTTTTCTTTGAGAGAAGTATCAATTTCTGCAAGTGTGTCTTCAGCTCCAGATATCCTCTCTTCAATCTCTTGTACTCTGTTGGTGATGCTTATTTTGTGGTTCCTGATCTTTTCTCCAAGTTCTCCAGCTCAAGGGTTTTCTCATTTTCTGTTTTCTTTATTGATTCTAATTCTGTTTTCATGCCTTACACCATTTCTTCCATGTGTTTGAATTTGGATTCCTGTCTCGCTACGAGGGCCTCTATTTCTTTGTACATTTCCTTTTTATATTCCACTAATTTTTTCTCTACTTGTGTCTCTATTTGTGTCTCTATTTGATTGTCTATCTTTGCCTGTGTTTCTTTAAGGATTTTGTCTATTTCTTCTTTCTTTACCTCCCATTGACTGGCCAACTCTTTGAATGATTTGTTCATTTTCTCCTTATGAGCCTCAAAATATTGGGCAATCATGACTTTAAAATCATTTTCCTGTGCTTCTGCTGAATTGGAGTATCCATCGGTTTTGGGGTTTGCTGGTAAAGTCATGATGTCCTGATTCATGTTGGAAGTGTTCTTTCGCCTACCCTAGCCATTGGCTTATCTGAAACCTTCCCTGTTTGTTTTTGGATTCTGCAGATCAGATTGGTACTGTCTCTTTCTGGCGTCTGGAGAGTTCTTCAGGAAGCTGAGAACTCTCAACATGTGCTGAGGACTAGCTGTGCCTGTGGGAGAAATGTGCGTAGGCGCAAACGGAGCAAATGCTGCAAGAGCGTGTGTGTGTGTGTGTGTGTGTGTGTGTGTGTGTGCGTGTGTGTGTGTTAGTGTGTGTGGACGTGTGTCTCAAGGGACAGAGTGATGGCTAATGTTGAACCCTTTAGTGTGTGGGAGGGACTCTGCACTGTATATGTCGCAGGCGCTAGTGATGATCACAGCATAATTTCTGGCATTAACTGCCTTAACTGCTCAATTAGACCCACAGAGCAGGAACTTCAATGTCCCTAGTGCCCCTCTGTTTCCCAAAGTGGGTATGTGGGTGGGAGTGGGTTCGATGCCTGGCTTCTGTTTTAGAAGGACCCAATATCTGGGGATCTGCAGATTCTCAAGGGTGCACTCACTTACAGGCAGGTCACTTGGCAGAGATTGGGGTATCGGGCTCTCTGCTATCTGGCTCACTGCCAGGTTCTGAGGTCTTGCTGCAGCTCGAGTTTCAAGGTGGTCACATCAGTAGGGATCAGGGTAACCAGGCTCTCTGTTCTCTGGTTTGACCCTGGTTAGTCTTAAACTGGAGGGCTGTTGTGCCCCAGCAGCTCAGTGCTCCTCCACCGCCAGGTTAGAAAGTCCCGCTGTAACTGGAGACTGGGTTGATAGTCCCAATGCTTTCTGGGAAGTCTTGGGGTCTCTTCACTGTGCTCTCCAAGCTTGGGAGGCCCAGTGCCTGGTGTGCCTAGCTTGTATGACGTTTCTGCCTGGTTTTGGTGAGTATATAGCATATTCTCTGTCACTGTGTGATTGGGCATCTGTCACTGTGGCATTGGGCGGGCTGTACCATCAGTGATGAGGATCCTGTGGAGCTAGTATGGCGTCTAGCAGACTCGGGCCCTGGGAGGATGGTGCAGCCGCCACATGAATCTGGGACTCCAAGACACGTACTGCTGGCCTTTGCCGCTAAAGGGCTTGGAGCTCTGCCTCAGCGGCTGTAGACCCCAGGCAGTTATGTCTGTGCTGAGAAAGAGGAGTATGTTGTGCTGATGAAGAGGGAGGTCTGGGGAAGGGGAGTGCCGCGAGATCAAAGGATCGTTTCTCACCTTCCCCAAACAAGTCCCTGGGTGACCAGAGACCAAAGTTTTCACCTCCTGCGATGTTCCCTGTTGTTTAGAAAGCCTCACCGTTGTTTTCCTGGGTTAGAGGTCCTTCCATTCACCAACTCAGAAGTTTAGTTATTCCATAGCTCAAAAACTGTGTGTGCTAGTCGCCATCTTGGCTCCACCCCCGAGATGTCTAATGTTGAGAAATTTTCTCAGCTTTAAACATCTGAAGATTTTTTCCCTTCCTTCCTTCCTTCCTTCCTTCCTTCCTTCCTTCCTTCCTTCCTTCCTTCCTTCTTTCCTGTCTTTCCTTAATTAAATTTTTATTTTTTTATATTAATTACAGTTTATTCACTTTGTATCCCACTGTAACCCTCTCTGTCATTCCTTCCCAATCCCACCCTCCCTCCCTCATCTCTTCCCTGTCCCTCTCTAAGTCCACTGATAGGATAGGTCCTCCTCCCCTTCCATCTAACCCTAGCCTATCAGGTCTTATCCGGACTGGCTGCAGTGTCCACCTCTGTGGCCTACCAAGACTGCTCCTCCCTTGGGAGGGGGGGTCACAAGAGCCAGTCACTGAGTATCTTATCAGAGACTGTCCCTGTTCCCCTTACTATGGAAACCCACTTGGATACTGAGCTGCCAAGGGCTACATCCGTGCATGGTCCTTAGTTGGAGGATCAGTCTCATAAAAGATCCCTGTGCCCAGATATATTTGGTCTTTGTGGAGCTCCTGTGCTCTCCAGGTCTTACTAACTCCCCCTTCTTTCATATGAATCCCTGCCCTCTGAAATTTCACCTGTCATTCAATCCAAACCCAGAAACTGTTAAAACTATGAGATTTGATTTTTTTTTTCTTTTTAATCTTAGGAATAGCTGTCTAGTAACCATGAGCCGGTATTGCAGTGTCTGAGTTCAGAAGGAAACAGGGGAATTGAGACCTTTGTTTAAAGTATGTTGGGAGGCAGCATTCTCTTTTGATGACAAGAATTTATAGAAGATCATTTAAATAGAAATTTCTATAATACTGTGTTACTAAGCTCACTGCAAGTATTTTTAGTTTCTGATATATTTGTGTTGTCTAATTAGTCCAGAAGCATTTATTAATTATTTGAACAGTGTAGTGTTGAATTCCTGTCTAGTATTTTATACTTCCATAAAAATTGCCCCTTACTCTATTTTAATGACCTTTATGTATATTTTGTACTCAGAATCTCACTTTCTTGATTATCTCAGTATTACTTAGAAAAAAAAAATGAATCTCTAACCTGATCCACTATACTAATTAATAGTTTAAACAGTATTGTGCTATACATTTAGTGAGTAAATATATTCCCTTGTGATGTCAATATAAAGAAAATTTACAAAAACAAATGTAGAGTCCAGTGGTCTCAGAGTTTCTGTTTCCTGTATGTTTAAATACATGTAATAAATATTAATTCAAACAAAACATTCATATGAATATACATGAATATATATGAGCTATGTTTCAACTTATTATTATTTAATATTTCTTTTCCTGTCATTTAAGGTCTTCAAAGCATATTTTCTAATGTCTAATAATTTTTAATGAATTATAAAATCACATTAATTATTCGTATATCCAATACATCTGAGCTTTTTGTTTTCTACTTTTCAAAGATCTGCAGAAAACACTATTATTCCCTCGTGATGAAATGTAATAGCCTTGGTAAATTATTTATGTAAATTAATGATCATAATTTTAAGACTAAACTTTTTCTCTCCTGGCACAGGTAACATGGAATTTCTATAGTTTATGAAAATTATAACAGATGCATTTTTAGATAATATCTATGACTTTTGCTTATTAGTTTGCAAAGAGTGCTTGATAAAGATTTTGTTAAATTATTGATTAATTTTCTTCTAAAGAGCCACCCTGCCCGGCTTTTTGATGGTATTTAAGCTTATACTGTTTTCACCTGCAAAGTGTTTGGATATCTTCTCCAGATGATTTTAATTCAAATGTTATCATCATATTATTGTAGATTTCATAAGGCAAAATTTTTCTATATGGTTACTCAGCAATTTTTCTTTCTTCTTATGTAAACTTTTGGGTTTAGCTTTGTGAAAACTAAGTTATGTCTAGTTTCACTTGCATTTATTGTTTGGTTGGGTGTCATCTCAAGGAAATGTAAGTAGTTGTTAAAGTGGGCTTTGATTTAAAAGATTATTTCTTCCTAGACTCTCTCACATCTAACAGGAATTTATGAGCTATATTTTCTCTATAATGAGTGTATTATCTATAAACAGCCTATTGCTACTGTCCTTGTTTGGCTCCAAAATTTGATAAGTCATTATTGTTGAAGTTACTCTGCTCTTTAGATACAGACAGAAGAGGCCTCTGAGATAGAACTGACATGAAAGGCTTCTTTTTGAGGACTGCCTATAATGGTACCAGATGGCATCATGCAAGTTTGCAAAAAAGAGAGGCAATTAACCTTGCTATGATATCTATAAACTATACCAACAACCAGCATGACACAATAAAACTAAGTGTGAAGTAATGACATTCATACCTTAGTGATTATTAACAGCTCTAACTGAGATTGGGACCAGTTCAACAAGGAAGAAACCATTCTTGGTACTGGAACCTAGCCAACTCCTTAGTGCTTTTGTAGTCATGGGTAATGGAGGACAATATGCATTCACTACTTTACTACAGAGACCACTACAGAAAACTACAAACAATAATGACGCAGAGTTGTGGGACCCAGGCCCAGTGGACACATTTATAAAACACTTCTGCATGGAAGCTAAAGGAACATTGTGGAAGAGGAGCAGAAAGACAGCAAGAGCTGGAGAATCAGGAAGCTTGCTGGGACTTTTGTCTCCTAGAAACACCAGAAGTTATACCTGTAAAGTCTCACCAAAAGGACCTGCCAGACGAAAGCTGAACAAGGATGACAACAATGAACTTGTCAACCCTACAGAGAAAATCCAGAGAGGCCTGAACCCTACACAAAGTAATGCAGGAAGGTAGAAAATGCTAAGAGTGGAAGAAATAGGCTTTGCAAGGAAAGTCGACAATAGTTTGTTGCCCAATATCAAAAGGTAACACCTGAAAACCTACATTCAAGCAGAATATGCATACAGACCAAGTTAATCTAGAAATATATTATGTAACTATATGTACATATACATTTATGTGTTTAATAACAATTAATGAAACAAATTATGAATTTGAAAGACAGAAAGATATGGAAGGCCTTGGAGAGGGGAAAGAGAAGAGAGAAATATTATAATTATATTGATCTCAAAGCTTAAAGAAAAATATGTAACATTGCAAACTTGATATTTATTTTTTTAAAATCAACTTGCAATAATTTCTCAAGTTCTAATGCTCACAAACTTGCAGGAGTGTTCTCTGTCTCTATCTCTCTCTTCTTCCCCCTCTCCCTCTTCTATTCTCTTTCCCCTTCTCTCTCTCCAAACAAAAAGATGTGCATGAGACAAGCAGGGACTTTCTCAGCAGCAGGCTCTGCTGCTGGCTTTTTAATCACTTCCCCACAGTCGGGAGGCTTTGCTAAACCACAGAGAAAGAGGAGGCAGGCAGTTCCCATGAGATTCGATAGGCTGGTGTCAGTTGGTAGGGGAGGAGGGTTCCCCTTTTCTAAACTAGGGGAAGGAGTTAGGGGAAAAAAACAGAGGGAGGGTGGAACCAGGAAGAGGTAAGGAAGAAGGTTATAATCAGGATATACAGCACAGGCCCTAAGAGCAACAATCAATAAATGGGACCTCATGAAACTGAAAAACTTCTGTAGAGACACTGTCATTCGAACAAAATGAGAGCCTACAGATTGGGAAAGGATCTTCACCAACCCAATATCTGACAGAGGGCTGATATTTGGAATATATAAAAATCTAAAGGAGTTAAATGCAATAATTCAAGTAACCCAATAAAAATAAATGGGGTATGGAGCTAAACAGAGGATTCTCTGTAGAAGAATACAGAATGGCAGAGAAACACATAAGGAGTTGTTCAACATCCCTAGCCATCAGAGAGATGCAAATCAAAAAGACCCTGAGATTTCACCTTATACCCATCAGAATGGCTAAGAACAAAATCTCAAGAGACAACACATGCTGGAGAGAATGTGGAGAAAGGGGAACCCTCCTCTATTACTGGTAGGAAGGTCAACTGGTACAACCACTTTGGAAATCAATCTAGAGCTTTCTCAGACAATTAGAAATATTGCTACCTCAAGATCCAACTATACCACTCCTAGGCATATATCCAAAAGATTTTCAAGTACACAATAAGGACATTTGCTCAACCATGTTTGTAGCAACTTTCTTCATAACAGCCAGAACCTGGAAACAACACAGATGTCCATCAATGAAGGAATGGATACAGAAATTGTGGTACTTTTACACAATGGAATGCTACTCAGCAATTAAAAACAAGAAAATCATGAATTTTGCAGGCAAATGGTGGGATCCGAAAAAATCATTTTGAGTGAGGTATCCCAAAAGCAGAAAGACACACATGGTATATCCTCACTTATATAGGATAAACATACCAAAATATGTACACCTAAAGAAGATAAACAAGAAAGATGTCCAGGGGTAAGATGATCAATCCTCATCTAGAAAGACAAGAGGGATGGACATTGGAAATAGGAGAAAACAAGTAACAGGACAGTAGCCTACCACAGAAGGTACCTGAAAGACTCTACCTAGCAGTGTATCAAAGCAGATGCTGAGACCCATAACCAAGCCTTCGGCAGAGTGTAGGGAATCATGTGAAGAAAGGAGGAATTAGTATATCCTAGAGGGGACAGGGAGCCCCACAAGGTCCAAATATATCTGAGCACAGGGGGCTTCTATTAGACTGTTTATCCAACCAAGGACCATACATGGATATAACCTACAACCCCTGCTCAGACATAGCCTATGGTAGCCTAGTATCCAAGTGGTTTCCCTAGTAAGGGGGGGGGGACAGGAATTATTTCTGAAATGAACTCCTGAGCTTCCCCTCTCCACTGAGAGAGGAGCAGCCTTGCTAGGCCACAGATAAGGACATTGCAACCATTCTGAAGATACCTGATAAAGTAGGGCCAGAGGGAAGGAGAGGAGGACACCCCTCTCTGGACCCAGAAGGGGGCAGGAAGGAAAGGAGGGAGGGAGGGGAAGATTGGGAGAGAAAGAGGGAGAGGGTTACAGCTGAGATACAAGTGAATATATAAAATTATTTAAAAATAAAAAATATTTTAAAAAATCAGGATGTAAAGTGAATAAATTATAAAAAAAATTTAAATTAAAAATATAAGTTTTTTTTGTTTTTATCAAATCTGTGAGATCTGGAAAGATTTTACTATTCATTTGCAAAAACAATATTTTCTATGACTACAGTCTATCAAGACCTAATTGTCTTCTGCATATATTATATTTTTAAATTTTGTTTCCAGTCACATTATGAACTCTATGCATCTGTTCTGTATTCTGCTAATGCATTCCTAAGTGGGGGCTGTCAATTATCTGAGGTAGGAAGTGATGCTGAATACAACTTCTTTCTCTCAACACTTACAGCTTGGCACATAAAATTCTGGCTGTCTTTCTTATAGTCTTCTTTGTTGTTTGTTCTTGTCAGTTTTTGTTGTTCACTTTTGAATGTAATTGAGCTTTGCTAATTATTTTCACTGGGAGGGTAAATTTATTACAAAACTATTCCATCACAGTAAGAAGTGAAAGTCTCATTATGGTTTGAATATTTTTCTCTAGTTAATAATTAAATTTGGTTATTTTTATGGGCTTATTACCCGATGGATATTTTCTTATGTTGCTATTATTATGTAACTTTACACATTATTCCTTTGCATGCTTTTTTTATTTTTATTATACTTATTGTTTCCTGATAAGATTGTGCTTGCTTTATTCTTTTTTAGACCTTAAGTATTTTATGAGCATAATATTTCACTATTTTAAAACACAGTTTGCTATCCTTTCACAAATAGATGTTCTCAGCTTTTCAGGAATTATTTAGGCATGGCTGTTCTTCAGGACAATAATAAATATGTTGTTATTAAAATATCATTGGTAAGATAATTTGAGGTATCAGATATTTTACTATTTTAAGTATTTTATATTTTAAAGACATATATATGTGTGTGCATTTATACATATTTACATCTTACCCCTTTGCATAGAAGCTTATATATGTAAAAGAACAGCCACACATATAGTTATATAAAATAGATGATAAAAGTTTAATATTTGAATTTATAAAGAGAGTATCCAATCAAATTAGATACTTTGTAAAGGGGCTAGACCTCAACCTTAGAATCAGAGTGATAATTCCAAATATCTTTAGTAGGTTATTTGTTTATTGTATCTCATTATATGTTGTTGATTGAGTACAGCTATATTTTAGTTTGTTTTACATCTGTATTATTTCATTTGATTGTCTCTTTTTTAATGTGTTAATATTGTTATTTGAAAATTTCATTCATGTATACAAAACATTTTCTTTTCATATCTGACTTTAATAATCTCTGCTTCCTCGGTGCCTTTCCCACATTAATGGCCAACTGTTTACTTAACCTGACCCTCTGATTTTCAGCAGAATTGTATGTGGCCTTAAGTTTGGATTTTCTTACACTGTTTGGTGTAAAATTGAATACAATAACTGCCCTTTCCTTAGAATCAACAATAGTCCAGTAGCTCAGCAGAGAGGTGTTGGGCCACTGGAGCCTCTTCCCTCAATTGATTAGCTAGCTGTTGACAGCACCAGTCTTGCTGAGGTGCATTGGAGATAGTCTCCACAGCTGTGAGATATTTGCTAGGTCATATCTAGAATATAGCATTTAAAGTCTCTCATTGTCATCCTGGAGCCCTTTAATGCTTTCGGCACATTAATTGTTTCGATCAGGATACTCACTCACCAATTATTTCTTAACAGTATTAAAAATCTCTTGATTCACTGCCATACACTGCAAAGAGAAGCTTCCCCCCTGTATTTGGGATGTATTGTATGAGAGAATAATTATTTTCAATAAAACAATAAACAAAATAATGAAAGAAGTATTTGACTATGAACATAAAAATAAACATGTACAGTAAAATCTGGTGCCTTGTCAATTTACCTGAACAAAAGTAGTGAGCTCTGCCCTATCTCTGTAATCTCTTCAGCTATGAGTTTTTTTTTTAAATAACATTAAAATACCAAACATATATCCCTTCTTGTAGACAAGGTTGTCAATCCAATCCAAGTGCAGTATTTTATTTACAAAATAGTTTTGCCACTATTTAACTATTTAGTACATCTTTAATGTAATTTGAAGTAATTACTTTAAAGTAATTATATTTTAAATTGTTTACAGCCAATGATTAGTTATGTTCTCCAACATTTACATAAAATCCTTAGTTCTATTCCAGTTTGCACTGTCTATCTTGAAACTGATGTAATTTAGAGTTATGTCATTTATTTTTCTTTAAGCAGCGTTTCCTTGGTTACTGTTGTTGTTTCTTTACACTATCTATTTCCAACTCACATCACTGATCTGTTTTTATTTCATTTCATATTTTCATTCTATCCCACATAGTATAGAACATGCAGTGGTTTGTGAGTGTACACCCTTCACTTAGAAGGATTGTTTCTATCCCTGGATCTCAGACAGAACTTCGTGATAGTGGCCTACAGGCCACAGCAATAGTCAGAGAATCCGCGCATGCACACTGCGCCCACTAAAAGCACACGTGAATAGCGCCAGCTTCACATTCCTTACTTAGGCAAAACTGAAACAACAGTGCACACTCCCAAACCAGTGAACTTCTCTCATCTTCCTGAAAAAACAGTCCAGAAAACAGAAAGAGACAATCATAGCCCAAACTACAAACTCGAGGAACAAACAGTGAGGGTTATAAATAACCAGATGGCTAGAGGCAGATGTAAGAACACACCCAACAAAAATCAGGATATAATGACTTCACCAGCAACCCCACAAAACAATGGACACATCAATTCACTAGAAATACAAGAAAACAACCTCAAAACTATGTTTCTCCAGCTATTAGAGGCCCATAAAGATGAAATGAACAAAGCCCTCAGAGAAATAGCCAAAGAAATCGTGACTAACCAAGAGGAAACAAATCGTGTTCTCAGAGAAATGACCACGAAAACTGAGGCAAACAAAGAAGAAATGCACAAAGCTCTCACAGAAATGCCCACACAAATGAAGGCAAATACAGAAAAAAATAAACAAAGCTCTCATAGAAATACAGGCAATTATACCCAAAGAAGTAGAGGCACAATTAGTGATACATAGAGAGGAAACAGACAAAAAAAATAGAAGCTGTCATTGAAAAGCAGGACTCCACATTCAAACAGATGAAGGAAATCGTGCAAGACATGAAAACAGAATTAGAATCAATAAAGAAAACACAAATATCAGGTATCTTCATTGAGTTCCTGTTAGAAATAGTCCTTGTTCCCCTCACTTTGGGAAACCAATTGGTTACTGAGCTACCACAGGCTACATCTGAGTGGAGGTTCTAGGTTATATCCATACATGGTCCTTGGTTGAATGTCAGTCTCAGAAAAAACAGGATCAGATGAATGGGGGGAGGTCTCCCCCATCAGTGGACTTGGAAAGGAGCACAGTGGTGAAAATGGAAGGGAGGGACTGGGAGGGAATGAGGGTTCGGGGCACGGCTGGGATACAGAATTAATAAAATGTAACTGATAAAAATAAAAAATAAAAAAAGAAAAAAAAGAAAAAAAACTGAAAAAAAAACAAATTCATAATGTACATGTACATCACACATTAAAATACTGTTTCGTGTAAAAAAAAAAGAAAACACAAATAAAGAAAAACCAGGAGCTAGAGAACATAGAGGAAATATCAGGAACTACAAAGGTAAGCATCACCAACAGAATACAAGAGATGGAAGAAAGAATCTCAGGAGTCGAAGATACACTTACAGAAAATGACACGTCTCTCAAAGAAAAAATAAAATCAGAAAAGTTCCAAACACAAAACATCCAAGAAATCAAGGACACCATGAAAAGACAAAACCTAAGAATAATAGGAGTAGAAGAAAAAGAAGACATCAGGCTCAAAGGTCCGGAAAATATTTTCAAGAAAATTATAGAAGAAAACTTTCCCAACTTAAAGAAGGAGATGGCCATAAACATACAAGAGGCCTACAGAACATCAAGTAGACTAGACCAGAAAATAAATTCTTCACGTCACATCATAGTCAAAAAACTGAACCTACAGAACAAAGAAAAAATTCTAAAAGCAGCAAGGGAAAAAGGCCAAGTAACATATGAAGGTAGACCTATCAGAATCACACCAGATTTCTCAACAGAAACTATGAAAGCCAGAAGGGCCTGGACAGAAATCATATAGTCCTTAAGGGACCACATATTCAAACCCAGACTACTATACCCACCAAAACTTTCAATCATCATACACGGAGAATTCAAAATATTACAAGACAAAACCAAATTTAAACAATATCTACATAGTAACCCAGCTCTACAGAAGTTTCTAGAAGGTAAACTCCAAACCAAAGAAAACAAGTACATCTAAGGAAACAGAGAAAATAGATAACTACACAACAAAAAAACCCAAAAGAATACAAGCAATGAAACTCAGTGACACCACCAACACCACATCTAAAGTAAGTAACAATTGTTGGTCACTAGTTTCTATGAACATCAACAGACTCAACTCCCCAATAAAAAGACATAGACTAACAGAATGGTTGCAGAAACAGGATCCAACATTCTGTTGCATCCAAGAAACACACCTATGCAACAAAGATAAACACTACCTCAGAGTAAAGGGCTGGAAAAATGTTTTTCAAGCATATGATTCCAGAAAACAAGCTGGAATAGCCATCCTAATATCTAATAAAATAGACTTTCAACCCAAGTTAATCAAAAAAGATAAGGAGGGCCACTATATTCTCATCAAAGGAAAAATCCAGCAAGAGGACATCACAATTTTCAATATCTATGCCCCAAATACAAGAGCACCAACATTCGTAAATGAAATGATATTAAAGCTTAAATCACACATTGATCCTAATAACCTAATAGTGAAAGACTTCAACACTCAACTCTCACCAAGGGACAGATCAACTAGACAGAAAACAAATAGGGAAATAAAAACACTTACAGAGACTCTAAATCAAATTGACCTAATAGACATCTACAGATCTTTTCTTCCAAACTCAAGAGTATACCTTCTTTTCAGCACCTCATGGAACCTTCTCCAAAATAGACCATATAGTTGGTCATAAAGCAAGACTCAACAGATACAAAAAGATTGAAATAATACCTTGTATTCTATCTGACCACCATGGAGTAAAGCTGGACCTCAAAAACAAAAGAAATACCAAAACACTGACACACACATGGAAACTGAACAACTTACTACTCAATGACAGCTGGGTTAAGGAAGAAATAAAGAAAGAAATTAAAGACTTCCTAGAATTCAATGAAAAGGAAGGCACAACATACCCAAATTTAAGAGACACATTGAAAGCAGTGCTCAGGGGAAAATTTATAGCACTAAGTGCCTGCAAGAAGAAATTCGTAACATCGCATACAAACAACTTAATGGCCCAACTGAAAAACCTGGAAAAAAAAGAAGCAGATACACGCAAGAGGAGCAGACGGCTGGAAATAATCAAATTCAGGGCTGAAATCAATCAGTTAGAAACAAATAAAACTATTCAAAGAATCAATAAAACAAAAAGCTGGTTCTTTGAGAAAATCTACAAGATAGACAAACCCGTAGCCAAACTAACTAAAAATCAGAGAGAATCTATCGAAATCAACAAAATCAGAGATGAAAAGGGAGACATAACTACAGACACTGAGGAAATTCAAACAATCATTAGGTCATACTAAAAGCCTATATGCCACAAAATTCAAAACCTAAATGAAATGGACAGATTTGTTGATAGATTCCATCTACCTACATTTAGTCAAGATCAGGTATAAAGGCTGAATAGTCCTATATCCCCCAAGGAAATTGAAGCAGTCATTCACAGTCTCCTTTCCAAAAAAAGCCCTGGACCAGATGGTTTCAGCACCGAATTCTACCAGACCTTCAAAAAACTGCTAACACCAATTCTCCTCAAAATATTCCACAAAATAGAAACAGAAGGTACATTACCAAACTCATTCTATGAAGCAACAGTCACCCAGATACCTAAACCAAAGACCCAACAAAAAAAAGAGAACTTCAGACCTATCTCTTTTATGAACATTGATGCAAAAATACTCAATAAAATGCTTGGAAACCGAATCCAAGAACACAAAAAAGATATCATCCACCATGACCAAGTAGGCTTTATCCCAGACATGCAAGGGTGGTTCAACATAGAAAAATCCATCAATGTAATCCACCACATAAGCAAACTGAAGGAGAAAAACCACATGATCATCTCCTTAGATGCTGAAAAAGCATTTGACAAAGTCCAACACCCATTCATGTATAAAGTGTTGGAGAGATCAGGGATACAAGGCACATATCTAAACATAGTAAAGGCAATATAAAGCAAGCCTATATCCAACATCAAACTCAATGGAGAGAAACTTAAATCAATCCCACC
>REGO01001251.1:104915-116145 GCA_010120015.1 Rhombomys opimus
AAGAATAGTAAAAGCTATGACTTTTGGGTCAGATATACACATTAAACAGATGTTTTTAACATAACGAGAAGCACCTTTAAGTCTATCTCCAGAAGCCAACTAAAGGAAATTAAAATCTCAACCTGGTGACTGAATAATAAGCAGTTATTGTTCCATCAACTTATTAGAACTCCATTGATAAATGCCAAAACTCTGAACTTCTAAAATCTTATAACATAAGCACAACAGTAGCAAAGGGGGGGGGGGAGAAATCTAAAGTATCTCCCATTTTTAATGTGTTTTAAATTATTTTTTTGTATCTTTAAAACTCACACCTTAAAACACCTACTTAGACTCTCCAATCTTTTGCATTTATCAACCCTGTAACATTTTCTCAGACTAAAGAACAACACTCTCTAGATTTTTACAACCTAAACTCCTATATCCTCAGACCCTACATAGGCTCCATATTTTTTATCCAGCTATATATAGCTTAAGACACAGACAACTAACATGAATTCTGTGAGCAAGGCAAACCTGTTTTCCTTTCTAATTAAGAGATCTAGTACCTAGTAGGTCTAGCTAATGAACTGATCAATGAGCTAACTGTGGATCTAATTGTCTTCTCTCTAGCTGCAAAGCTACTGTAAGCTTAGCATAGCCATCAAGGTGTTCACAGACCTGAGAAGGATAAATTATAAGCTAAATAAATATACCAATTCATGTGCCAATCAAAATGACAGGGATGACTAGTTAGTCCATCACCTAGGCAGTGTCCCTGGCTCCTGTGGTCTCACGGCATCCTGAACAGAGGTGGTTCTGCCAGGCACATAAGATGAGAGACTGTTTCTGTGCAGAAAGAAATGAGAGAATGGCCTCACCTCACCCTTAGCAACGTGAAACATTGACTCCAGGTGTCCACAGTTTTGGCTGGGCCCTAGCAGTGGGCCAGTTGAGGCAGTGTCGCCCAGTGGTTAGCATATCACAATCCAGAGTCACAGTCATCTGTCGTTGTGCCCAAATCTTCTCGGAGACCTTGGGCAGCTACTGTCAGGATTTCCAGACTTTCTGTCACAATAAGCTTACACAGTTAAAATGCCATATTCATCAGATCTCTGACAAGCTTGAGGGTCAGCATATCTGAGTTTCTCTTTGTCCTTATCATCTGCTCTAAACTGTGTAAAAAAAAAAAAATCCTAAACAAAGAAACTAGGTATAGCTCAACATCTTAACCAACTGCAGTTGTTAGTATAACTTTAAATCTGCTCTTTCTGAACTAAAATTAAAGCAAAACTTTTAATCAGATACAGTTCATAGAGAGGCTAGCAAATCTTGCTGCTCCTACCACTTGAGACCTAAACAAAGATGATCGCAAACTCATGGCTCCACCCTCTTTATCTCTGGACCAGCATGACGGCTGGCCACGTGTAACTGAACTCAGCTGGAAGCCCTAAACAAATATGGCAGCAACACTACAGCTTCACGTGCTCTCTATCCCTGAATCATCATGGCGGCTAGCAATGACAATACCAAACAAAGCAATTAGGTGCTGATGATGATACAGCAAACACTGTGGAGCATCCACAATCCCTCACAACCAAAAGTTTTAGCATAGTGATCAAATGAGTTTTAGAACCAACTGCATAACAGAACAGTACAGAACAATTTTAAACTATATGAATTATTCTGGCCACACCAAACCTATCAGCCAGAATTCTTTCCCCTTAAAAGAGCATAAGAAAACATTTTGCAATGAGGAATCACCAGCCTTTTAAATGAATTATAACAATACAGTTTTTTTTTAAATCATATTAACTATTTGCATACATTCACTAACCTTTTGCAACGTTCTATATACCTTCAGGTTCCTAGCTTCCTTTTTCTGGCTTAACCAGACATTCTTACGTTTTTGCTTTCTCTCTTGCTTTTCAGACAACATAAAAACTCTCATCAAAATCCTTTCCATTCTGACATGATCCTTCTGGAGCCCAGCGTCTATGATTTGCTTTTTTATAGGCAAAGCAAAAACAAGTTACATTACTACAAAGAGTAGTTCTGAAACTGCCAAATTCTTTTTTTTAAATAACTTCCCTGTAGCAGACAAGATGGTCCAAGGTCACATAAACTATAAGGAACTTAGAACAAGCTTTAAGAAACTTGGTGAAACTTCCTCTTTTCTTTCTGAAGGTAAAGACCAGGGTGGTAACATGCTTTTCCATAAACAAAGCAGCTTAACAAACAGCTCTCCATAAGATACATTCTAAAAACTGCAATTTTTTCTAACAAACAGCTCTCCATAAGATACATTCTAAAAACTGCAATTTTTTCAATTAGCACAAACCATACGGCTGGGTTTCATTTAGTAAAATTGATAAAATAAATACCAAAGTATTTTTATTTTCTCCCAAAGTATCGAGAAACTTTTAAATTTTCTGTTAGACTGCCCAAGATCATTGTCATACCCAAATGCCTGATAAACTTTAAACATTTTATAGCCTTAAACATTTAAACAATTTCTTAAAACTCATTTTTGCAATATCAAAATAAAGTACCTATTTTGTAGGAGAGAAATCACAAGGCATAACCATAATCTTAAAAGTCAGAACCAGATTTTAAAACCAGAATTTACCAGTGCAAATAATTTAATTTCTAAAACCAATACCAATTTAAAATAACTCATCCTTTTAACCTAGAAGGAAATGAGAATTATTTGACCAAGGTTTTCTTTTTTTTTTTTTTTTTTTTTTACCCATACCAAGATGGCGGTCACATTATAACCCACATGGTAAAGTCAAGATGGCGGTGAGGCACTGAGGCACTTCATATACCACGTGGTAACCTATATGTATGTGTTCATTGACCTTATAAACACATAGGCACACATTTTAAACAAGTTTCGTGAGGCCTTTCAGAACAGAAAACAGAAGGTAGACACAAACAAATACTGCACAGAGATATTGAGACAAAAAAACATCCACCAGCTGGCCAAATTTCCCGGGACCAAAACTAACTCTTCTGGGGCAGGCCGAACATAGGCCTTTCAGAAATTCCTCCAGGATGAGCCCAAGTCCCTTCCTGGGTAAGGTATTGTAAAAACAGACCTTCAGATTTCCGCTCTGTCTCCTCTGCCACAGAAGACTCAGAGTGGTGGGTGGTTCTAGACCACCTCCAGAAACTGATGAAGTTGGGGGATGTCTCCCTCAACTTCAGTGATTTTGATTGTTTGACACGTCTGTCTAAATCACATTTAGTCACTCATACAGATGCCTCGAGGCAGAACAGAATTCAGAAGATAGGCACCAACGGGAACACTGCACATCTCACAAAGCACAAAGGAGACACAGACATGACACTTGCCAGCTGGTATGAGACCCTCCGGATCAGTCCTGAGGTCTTGGCGGGACCTGGAATCTCGGTGGGACCTCCAAATGTTATACCCAGTTCGCGAGCCCCCAAAAGATCTACAGGAATCAACTCCATTGCAAAACAAATGAGGGTCTTTTTATTGTAAATTACAAGCTGCAGCTTGGGCCTACACAGCCCCACCGCCAAAGCTGTGGGAGCTGAGCGCCGATTTCCTTTTTTTTTTTTTTAATTGTTGAGTAGTATTCCAACAAGTTAAACACAAACAAACCAAGTATTCCAATTAAAAATTGGGGCACAGAGCTAAACAGAGAATTCTCTGTAAAGGAATATCAAATGGCAGTGAAACATTTAAAGAAATCCTTAATGTTCTTAGCCTTTAGGGAAATGCAAATCAAAATGATCCTGAGATTTCACCTCACATCCATCAGAATGGTTAAGATCAAAAACTCAAGGGATCATGTTGTATCATATTGATCATGCCAGTATCATATTGTTTTTATTGCTATTGCCCTATTGGATAAACATACTAAATCAATAGTCCTAAAGAAAGGAAACAACAAGTAGGACCCTAGGGAAGAGGCTGAAACCTCATTCAGAAAGGCAAACAGGCTAGACATCCGAAGTAGGAGAAATAACGGAACAGGAGAGAAGCATTCCACAAGGGGCTTCTGAAAGTCTCTACCCATCACAGTATCAAAGGAGATGCTGAGACTCAGCCAAACTTTGGGCAGAGTACAGGGTCCTTTATTTAAGAAGGGAAAGGCAGAAAGTCCTAAACGGTACCATAGTAAAGGGAACAGGGACTGTCTCTGACATGAACTCAGTAGCAGGATCTTTGAACACCTCCCCCTGAGTAGGGATAATACTTACCAGGACACAGAGGAAGACAATGCATCCAATCCTGACGAGACCTGATAGGCTAGGTTCAGATAGAAGGGGAGGAGGACTTCCCCTATCAGTGGAATTGGAGAGGGGCATGGGAAGAGATGAGGGAGAAACAGTGGGATTGGGAAGGAATAAAGAAGAGGACTACAGCTGGGTTATAAAGTGAATAAACTATAATTAATATAAAAAAATAAAGACAAAAACTAGATGAAAAACAACAAAAACAAAAAACAAGAAAAGAATGTCCTGGAAAGGACAGGTGCTTCACAAAGAGACCAACAGAGCCAAAGTACCTGGCCCCAGGTTCCTGCAGAGACAGATACTCCAACCAAGGACCATACATGGACAAGACCTAAAGCCTCTGTTCATATGTAACCAATATGCTGCTCAGTTTCCAAGTGAGTTCCCTAGTAAGGGGAGCAAGGGCTGTCTCTGACATGAACTCAGTGGCTGGCTCTTTGATCACCTCCCCCTTTGTGGTCCAGCCTTTCCAGGCCACAGAGGAAGATGATGGAGCTAGTTCTGATGACACACAATAGGATATGGTCAGATAGAAGGGGAGGATCCCCTCCCCTATCAGTGGACTAGAGAGGGGCATAGAAGGAGAAGAGGAAGAATGGGTGTGACCTGGAGGAGATGAATTGGAGGGAAGGGTGGCTCCAGGCAGGATACAAAATGAAAAAGTTGTAATAAATTATAATAAATAAAAAAGAGTAACTAATAAAAAGAAACCCTATGAAATGGAGAGTTGAAATAAATTTGTAAATGTCAGTCTTATATTAGTGCTCCAAGACCATGGAAAAACAAAGAATAACTTGGAGCCTGAGTCTGTACAACACAGAAGCAATTGGAATATATCTAAGTAGTTGCTCAGGATCCCATGTGGCTGATATTATAGTTGTAGTCACAGCTTTCTTTCATTACCTTTCTAGAGAGGCTATTTTGTGTACTTGGCTCCAAAAGGTGCTTAACTAATGTAAGTTCCAAGAACAGAATTTATGATTAGATCTCTCAGCTCCTGACTGGAAGAAATTCATTATGGCTTCAGGGTATAGATTGATTTTTTTTTCTTATTCTGTTTGAGAAAAACTCATTGTCAAAGCAGTTTCAAATTTCTCCTAAAGAGATCACCAACAGAGCCAAAAGTAAGACTGACAATTAGTAAGTGGGTCCTTACTGAAAGCTTCTTTCAGGAAGCTAAAGAACACTGTCACTAAGATTTTTAAAATGAATGGCAGTCTAAAGAAGGGAATAAAGATTTTCACAAAATCTACATCTGATAGAGGCCTGATATCTAAAATATATTAAGAACTCAAGAGAGTAGACACCAACAAACCAAATAATCCAATTAAAATGGTATATAGATCTAAACAGAGAATTCTCAACATTGAACATCCTTACTTCAACATCCTTAGCCATCATGGAAACAGAAATTAAGACGACTCTGAGATTTCTTCTAACACCTGTCAAAATGGCTAAAATCAAATCACAAGTGAGAGCTTGTTCTGGTGAGAATATGAATAAGAGGTATAGTGCTTCCTTGCTGGTGGGAGTGCAAACTTGTAGAGATACTTCAGAAGTTAACATGGCAGTTTTTTAGAAAATTGGCAATTGAACTTCCTCAAAACTCAGCTATACCTCTCCTGTGCATATATTCAAAGGATTCTCCATCTTACCACAAGCCTACTTGTTCAACTATGTTCCTAACAGCTTTATTCATAATAGCCAGAAACAGACTAGATGCCCCTAAATTGTAGAATGTATAAAGAAACTATGGTGCATTTATACATTGGAGTGTTGCCCAGCTGTTAAAAAATAGCATCATGAAAATTGCAGGCAAATGGAAGCAACTAAAACCAAAATATAATCCTGATTGAGGTAATCCAGACTCAGAAAGACAAACACGCTGTGTTATCATTTACCAGCGGACATTAGCTGTAAAGGATAATAATTCTATGATTCAAAGAACCAAAGAAGCTAAGTAACAATGTGGGCTCAAGGGGGACACATGAATCTTCTTGATAAGGGGATATAAAATAAATATTAGTGTGTAGACTAGGGGCAAGAGAGGATGGGAAGTAGAGATATCAGGTGGTGGGAGTATGGAGGGAGAGAGTACTGAAAGACACAGCTGGAATTGGGAGCCATTTTAAGAGCAAAGTAGAAACCTAGTACAACAAAAACTTCCAGCAAACTACTAGGATGACTTTAGGTAATACTCTTAAAGATTCTTAGTAATGGCAGATACGGAGCTTGAACAAGCCACCTCCAGTAACTAGGCAAAACATCTAGTGGAGGGTCTGGGCCACCAGCCCAGCCAAAAAACTTTGAACTATAATTTTCTTTCTTTCTCTTTTTTGATATATTTTTAAAAACTTATTTATTTTTTATTAATCACACTTTATTCACTTTGTATCCCCCATAAGCACCTCCCTCCCCCTCCCAATCCCACCCTCCCTCCCTTTTCTTCACGCATGCCCCTCCCCAAGTCCACTGATAGGGGAGGTCCTCTTCTCTTCCTTCTGATCTTAGTCTATCAGATCTCATCAGGAGTGGCTGCATTGTCATCTTCTGTGGCCTGGTAAGGCTGCTCCCCCCTCAGGGGGAGGTGATCAAAGAGCAGGCCAATCAGATGTGTCAGAGGCAGTTCCTCTTCCCATAACTATGTAACCCACTTGGACACTGAACTGTCATGTGTTACATCTGTGCAGGGGTTCTAGGTTATCTCCATGAATAGTCCTTGGTTGGAGTATGAGTCTCTGGGAAGTTCCCTGTTGAACTAAAATTTTCATCCTCGTGAGATACACTGAAGTAAAAGTGGCACAGAAATTTTGGGAGTGGCTAATTAATGACTGGTCCATCTTGACACACATGACACAAGAGGGAGTCTTCCCTGATACTGCCTGGAATTCCAGGAACCACACTGAGTAGTCCAGAACCTAAGACAGAATCAAACATAACTGGAAAAATGTAGTCAATGGAATGATTCATAATGATATTCATCTATACCCATAGATAATTGGTGCCCAGCCCAATTGTCATTAGAGGCTTCATCCAGCAACTTGTGGAAATAGACTCAAAGACCCACAGCTAAACATTAGGCAAGAGCTCTTGGAATCATGCTAAAGCAGGGCAGAAAAGATTGCAGGAGCAAGAGGGATTGAGGAAATCAAAAGAAACCTCACAGAGTCAACTAAACTGGGCGAATAGGGGTTCACAGAGACCAAACTTATGACAGGGAGTATGCATGGGGCTGACCTAAGGCCCTGTGCACATATGTTAAAATTGTGTAGCTTGCTCTTTTTTGGGACTCCTAACAGTGGGAGCAGAGGCCATCTGTGACTCTTTTGTCTGCTTATGAGACCTTTTCACCTACTGCATTGCCTTGTCCAAACTTAATAAGAAGGGTTGCCTAGTATTTCAGAAACTTAATATCCCTGGCTGTCCTTTCCTTTTCTGAAGGGAAATGGAAAAGGAATAGATTAAAGGAGAGGCGAGGAGAACTAGAAGAAAAGGAGAGTGGGAAACTGCAGTCAGGATATAATATATGAGAGAATAATTATTTTAAATATGAAAAGAATACCTCAGATCTTTAAATATTTCCATAACTTTTCTGAATTTTATGTATTTTTCTACAAAATACTAATCTCTTTCCTCATTGCCACATGCACACACCTATACAGAAAACCTGCTGGATTTTTTGTTTGTTTGTTTTGTTGCTTTGTTTTTAAGTTGACTATATTTGTGAATTGTTGGGTTTTTTGTTTTCTTTTCTTTTGTTTTGTTTTTATTGAGATAAGGTCTCATTTTGTAATATAATTTATATTGAAGTTGAGTATGTCTATTCCTCAGTCTATTTAGTTCTGGATGCTCAAATATGCATTCCTCACCAGATTCTGCTCATTTTAAGATTCACTTTCATTTCATAGACAACTTTAAAATATTTAGTGCTGTAATTATTTATGTCACATTGCAAATTAAAGAATCTTAACTGTTTTTTTTTTTCATGACTTTAGTATACTATTTCAACACTATCCATTAGGTGTGGTTTTGGTATTCTGTTTATTTTATATTTTAACTCTGTCAGTGCTTAGTAATGTGCTTTCTACATTATCCTGAGAAACTTAAATTTTATACTGATGCAAGTATGTTATCTACACAAAACGGTTCTTTTACATTCAGTCATTTTTTAGTTTAATTTTATTTATATATTTATTTATTACAATTTATTCACTTTGTATCTCCACTGCAGCCTCCTCCATTATAGCCTCCCAGTCTCATCCACCCTCCCTCTTTTCTCCCTATGCCATTTCCTTAGTCCCCTGATTAGGGAGGTCCTCCTCCCTTTCTCTCTGACCCTAGCTTATCAGGTCTCATCAAGGCTGGTTATATCATCTTCCTCTGTGGCCTACAAGGCTGCACCCCCAAAAGGGAAGGTGATCAAAGAGCCAGCCACTGAGTGCATGTCAGAGAGAGTCCCTGTTCCTCTTACTAGGGACTACACTTGGAAACTGAGCAGCCAATGGGCTTCCATTGAACAGGGGTTCTAGGTCTCATTACTGCATGGTCCTTGGTTGGATTATCAGTCTCTGTAGGTCCCCCTGGGCCCAGGTATTTTGGCACTGTTGTTCTCCTTGTGGAGTTCCTGTCCCCTGCAAGTTTTTCTATCTCCCTCTTCTTCTATAAGGATTCCACCACTCTGACCAAAGTTTGGCTATGTGTCTCAGTATCTTCTTTGATACCTTGGTGGGTAGAATCTTTCGGAGGTCCTCTGTGGAAGGCTCCTCTCCTATTCCTTGTCTTCTCCTACTTTCAATGTCTATCCTGTTTATCCTTCTGAATGAGGATTAAGCATCTTCCCTAGGGTCCTCCTTATTGTTTTGCTTCTTAAGGACTATAGATTTTAGTATGTTTATCCTATAGTTTCTTTATTTAAATTTTTATATTATTTATAGTTTATTCACTTTGTATCCCAGCTGTAACCTCCTCCCTCATGCCATCCCAACCTCCCCCATCTCTTCCCATGCCCCTCTTCAAGTCCACTGATAGGGGATGTCCTCTTCCCTTACCATCTGATCCTAGCATAACAGGTCTCATCATGACTGCTGCATTTTCTTCCTCTATGTCCTGTTAAGGCTGCTCCCTATCAGGGGGAGGTGATCAAAGAGCCAGACACTGAGTTCATGTCAGAGACTGTCCCTGTTCCCTTACTAGGGTACCCACTTGGATACTGAGCTATATTTTAGGGCTAATATCCACTTAATAGTGAGTATATATCAGTTGTGTCTTTCTGCTTCTGGGTTACCTCACTCAGAAATAATTTCCACCATTTGCCTGCAAAATTCATGAAAAGATTCTATAAGGCAAAGGACACTGTCATCAGAACAAAACCACAGCATACAGACTGGTAAAAGATCTTTACCAACCCTATATCTGACAGAGGGCTAATATACAGAATACATAAAGAACTGAAGAAGTTAAACACCAAGAAACCAAGTAATCCATTAGAAAGAATGGTGTAACAGAGCTAAACAGAAATTTCAACAGAGGAATATCAAATGTCAGAGAAACACTTAAAGAAATGGTCAACATTCTTAGTCATTTGGGAAATGCAAATCAAAACAACACTGAAATTTCACCTCATACCCATCAAATTAGTTAAGATCAAAAACTCAAGGGATGATACATGCTGGAGAGGATGTGGAGATAGGAGAACCTCTTCCATAGCTGGTAGGAATGTAAACTTTTGTAATCACTTTGGAAATCAATCTGGTGATTCATCAGAAAATTAGAAATAGTGCTTCTTCAAGATCCAGCAACAGCACATCTAGACACATACACAAAACATGTTCCTCCGTACAATAAGGGCATTTGTTCAACCATGTTCATAGCAGCTTTATTTTTTTCTTAATTTTATTTTTCTTATTAGTTACATTTTGTTAAATCTGTATCCCAGCTGTATCCTGCTCCCTCATTCCCTCCACAATCCCCCCTCCCTCCCCCCTCATCTCCTCCCTGCCCCTTTCCAAGTCCACTGATAGTGGAAGACCTCCTCCCCTTGCATCTGACCCTGTTTTATCAGTTATCTTCAGGAATTGCTGCAATGTCCTCCTCTGTAGCCTAATAGTACTGCTCCTCCCTTGGGGGGTGGGGAGGTCAAAGAGCCTGCCATTGAAGTCCTGTTAGAAATAGTCCTTGTTCCTTTTACTATGGGAAAACAATTGGTTACTGAGCTACTATGGGCTACATCCAACAGCAGAAGTTCTAGGTTATATCCATTCATGGTCTTTGGTTGACTGTCAGTCTCAGAAAAGACCCTGTGCCCAGATATATTTGGTCCTTGTGGAGCTCCTATCCTTTCCACATCATACTAACTCCTCTTCTTTCCTATGATTCTCTGTACTCGGCCAAAGGTTTGGTTATGAGTCTTAGTATCTGCTTTGCAACACTGCTAGGTAGAGTCTTTCAGATGCCTTCTACTGTAGACTCCTGTCACACTTCAATTGCCATCCCATTTGTCTTTCTTTGAGGATTGATCATCTTATCCCATGTCCACTTTCTTGATTATCTTCTTTAGGTGTATAGATTTCATTAGGTTCATCATAACTTGTAGGTCTATATAAGTGAATATATACCACGTTTGTCTTTCTCCTTCTGAGATACTTCACTCAGAATGATCTTTTCTAGATCCCACCATTTGTCTGCAAATGTAATGATTTTCTTTTATTTTTGATTGCTGAGTAGTATTCCATTGTGTAAAAATACCACAATGTCCATTCCTCCATTGATGGACATGTGGGTTATTTCCAGGTTCTGGCTATTACAAATAAAGCTGCCACATACATGGTTGAGCAAATGTCCTTGTTGTGTACTTGAGCAAATTTTGAATATATACCTAGCAGTGGTAAGCTGGGTATTGAGGAAGCCTTATTCCTAATTGTCTGAGAAAGCACCAGATTGACTTCCAAAGTGGATGTACCAGTTTACATTCCCACCAGCA
>REGO01001251.1:118871-129309 GCA_010120015.1 Rhombomys opimus
TTTCTTTTTTTATTTTTTTATTTTTTATCAGTTACATTTTATTAATTCTGTATCCCAGCAGTGCCCCGAACCCTCGTTCCCTCCCAGCCCCTCCCTACCTCACTCAACACCACTGTGCCCCTTTCCAAGTCCACTGATGGGGGGGACCTCCCCCCATTCATCTGATCCTGTTTTATCAGGTATCTTCTTTGAGTTCCTGTTAGAAATAGTCCTTGTTCCCCTCACTTTGAGTAGCAACTTTTCAATTTCCATGTGTGTGTCAGCTTTTTGTTATTTCTGTTGTTGTTGATATCCAGCTTTAGTCTATGGTGGTCCGATAGAATATGAGGGATTATTTCAATGTTTTTATATCTTTTGAGGCTTGCTTTGTAACCAACTATATGGTCTATTTTTGAGAAGGTTCCATGTGTTGCTGAAAAGAATCTATACTCTTTTGAGTTTGGATGAAAAGATCTGTCGTCATCTATTAGGTCCATTTGATTTAGGGACTGTGTAAATGCTTTTATTTCCCTATTTGGTTTCTGTCTAGTTGATCTGTCCCTTGGTGAGCCAGAATCTGGAAGCAACCCAGATGTCCCTCAATTGAGGAATGTATACAGAAAGTGTAGTACATTTACACAATGGAATGCTACTCAACAATTAAAAACATTGTCTTTTTTATGCTATCTTAATGCCTTATTTCTCCAGATGAGTGCTCCATATTAATGTAATGAATATTATTCATCAAATATTCCTTAAAATATTTAAGTGAAATAAAATGGTTATTCTGCTAACACTGTTTAGGTTTCGTATGCTCTACATTTATTCTCTGAAAAACCCTAAAACTTCACTTGTAAGCAAGCTAATGCTCAATCAACAACTCTTGCATTGTAACTGTAACTCATTTTGCTGCTTTATTTATAAACGAACATAAAATGTCAAATCCTACTACAAATACACATGCATTGGAAGGTTGTTGATAAGGCTCTGGTAGTAACAGGGTTAAAGTAAAATAAATTACTTTTACTATGGACTATAAGAATAATCGCAATCAATTTCTTCTCAAAATTTAGTCATGCTCATTAATAGCTGCAGCACTATTTCACACACACACACACACACACACACACACAGGTATAGTCAGGTATATTTGCTGTCTGGCGAGGGGGAGGGTAGAAATGGGATTGCTGGTGCCAGCTGGATCTCTAGAATTGCCTGAACTTATGAGCTCTGAGTCTAATGAGAGATCTTGCCTCAAAGATAGAGTGAATTAGCAGAAACAGAGAACATCAGCCTCTGATCATCATGAGTGTGTGCAAATACATAACCACATTCTCCCATCCACCATCATAGACACTCACAAACTTGATTGTGTAACCTCATGCTCTCACATACGTAGAACATCCACAGATGCTGCAAATGCATAAATCAGTGTCATATGTAATTTCTGTTATTAGTTGAGGATAATAAGAGAGTATATGGAAAAACTTGTGTCAATACTTTTAGCCTAATAATGTTTCTATGCTAGTAATAAGAGTGAAACTTTTGTTTTTACTCTTTATTATTAACCTCAAGAAAGCTTGTTAGCATTATTGAGATGAAGCACTATTAACATAACATCAATAAATGGGAAAGGTGTCAATCTGGAAGATAATAAACTAAAAATTCTTATACAGATTACAAAACATTTTTAATTAAAATTTTTGAGATTATAAAGATTTTCCTTTTCCTTTCTTTCCTCACACCTACCTCCCTGATTTTCTTCAAATTAATTGCCTCCTTTTTTGCTTATTATTATTGTATGCTTATAAGTGCATGCATATACATAAATATTCCTAAATACAATTTCTTCAGTCTTTATAATGCATTTTTTTTTTATATTTTCAGGGCTGACTTTTGACTATTGAGCAAACAGTTGGTATGTCCTTCCCAAGGGAAGACAAGCTTCACAAACACAGGTTTTCTCATTTACTTATTGTTCTTTGTGCAGTGTTGAGGACCTTGGGCTTTTCCTATCTACTTTAGCATGATCATTGGTATCCTGGTTAGTTTTCTTTCAATAGCAAGAACTAAAGTCATAACAGAGGACGAAGCCTCGGTTGAGTAGGTATCTTTATAAGGTCTGGGTATAGGCAAGACTGTGAAACTCTTTATTAGTCATGGATAGAGGAGAGCTTAGACCATTGTGTGTGGAACCATCTCTGAGCTGGTTGTTATGGCTTTTGTAAGACAGAAAGATGAACAAGCCATACACAGCAAGCCAGTAAACAGCACCCTCCGTGGACTTCACATCATCTCTTTCCTCCAGGTTCATGCCATGTTTGAGTTCCTGTTCTAACTTTGTGATGGACTATGGATTTGGTAGCATAAGCCAAATAATCCTGTTCTCCTCAACTTGCTTTTTGTCATGGTTTTTCATCACAGCAACAGTTTATTAAATTAACACAATTGGTACAAATATTGATTCATGGAACAAAAGTGTCTGTCTTTTGAAAAACATAACTTTTTAATCATCATACATACTCATCTCACTATTTCTTTAATTTATAAAAGAAAAGACAGTGGTTATCTGAATGTAACAAAATCAAATGATGCCCTACAACTGAATCCACTTTTAGAAGTTCACAATTTCAACAATAACTTCATTATGAAGGTAATAGCATCATCAGAAATTGTTATGAGAATTGATGGCTTGAATATAGCACACAGCATATAAAAGAATTATTTGATATACTCAGTGGATACACAAATAAAACCAAACAAAATGCTATAGGTACATAATAAATCATGTCTGTTTATACTTGATGCCAAACTCTGAAATTTGAAAATGCTAATTAAAAACATTAGTGAATGTCAATACAGCAATATTTTAATGACTCCAATGTAGTCCCACAGCAATCAATTTACATCAGAATGAGTTTATTGTAAAGTGCCAAAGGTGAAAAAATGCTGCCTTTGCACAATAAAGCAAAAATTTCTGAAATGAATAATGCCTAGTCAAAATTTAACTAGATAATTACTTTGCTCCAACGTATTAAGGAAAATTATAATGTAGAAGATAGCACTTTGGGAAATGATCTAGAAGTTAATAGTTACCAAGTTAACTTTAGCTTCTGAATGCATAGAAACATTAATAAAGGCAAATGAGAACAATAACAACAAAGTAATTAGAAATCCAAATGACAGAATCCAGGTGCCAATTTTATAGTTGGCATGTGTAGAGAAATTACCAAATCATTGGAAAAAAGACATAAGACATTTTGTTTTGTGACTAAAGTATAAAGACAACTTTCAGTTAGTAAGTTTCATGACTTTTTTTTCTAGAAGAATACAGGTGTTATCAGCTTTTATATTTAAGCTCAGTGAAGTCAGGAAAAAAGATTGCATGATTAGTGCCCCATTTTATGCCATGGATTTGGAAGAGGACAAGGATGGATACAAGGCAGTATTTTAAAGGAGAAGGAAATTAAATGTGGAAATAAGGCCATTTTATTAAAATCTCAAAAAATAATAATAACATAACATAAGACCATGGCTGATGATATTTCATGTCTGAGCTGTAAGACATGAGGTAATCAAGCTGGTACCAACCTGAGAACTAAATTCTTACTGGTTATCTTATATAGTATGAAAGTTTTATGCATCGTATCAGACAGAATAGTTATTATCAACCATACTCAACTATAAAACCCACAAGATAAAATGCAACTTGCCTAGCAAGATATGCCTACTGGTCACATGAATGGTTTGGAAGTGACGTAGCACATTTACAACTGGTTGTAAATCCTTTTCCATAACATGGAAACCATGCCTAGCACAGTTAACAAGTCTGAAAATTTGAGGATGGCTAGCTACGTTACAGCCCCTAGGAAAAAAATCCTAATACAATCTGCTATATGGATATACTACTACAGTCATCTTTAATATTATTTTGCTGTGCACATAGATTAGTGCATTCTCAAACATCATTGGAGAAGCCTGTTTTGTTTTTGTTTGTTTGTTTGTTTGTTTAGTAGATGGTAATTAACACAGAGACCCACAACCAGGTCATGTGCAGAGAATAAGAGAGAGTTTAGTAGGGGCTGAAAAGAAAATTCAATGATTAAAAATATTTGCTACTAATTTCAATTCCCAACACCCACAGGTCAGCTCATAACTGTCTCAAACTCCAGCACCAGAGGGTCTGTGCCTCCTCTGAGTTCTGCCGCTTTATGTATACAAGTGGTGATCATACATACACTCAGAAGAAGAAACACACAAATAAAATAAAACAAACATACTACAAGGAGTGGCAGGGAAACGCTCATCTCTGATGGTACTTCTATAACGCAACCTATGCACAAAGGTTTGGGAATCATTCTGGAAGTGGGTGTGGAACAGTTGTAAGAGCCAGAGGCAGTGAATGTAAGCAGTGAAACAGTATTTACCAGATAGATAAAACAGTAGCAAAATGAGCTCATAGTGTCTGAGAATTCATTATGGGACTTTTACAACATCAAGCCAACTAGAATCTCAACATGGATGGGTAAGGGGTTATGAATTCCTATCCACTTCTGAGAAGTTTTAGAATCCTTTGTTTTAAAAAATCGATGTTTAGGCCTTAGCAGGCAACAAGGTCCGAGAAAGCCTCTACTCCACATGTTGAGCTGCACATCTGCTACATATGTGTAGGGAATCCAGGTCCAGGTTATGCATGCTTTTTCCCTGAGTGGTTCAGTCCCTATCAGCCTCCATGGTCCCAGGTTAGTTTATATAGGTCTTCTTGTGGTGTTTTTAACCCTTTGGTTCCCTCTATCCTTCCTCCCACTCTTCCACAAAACTCTCTGGGCTCCCCACATTGTTTGGCTGTGGGCCTGGAACGTTGCATATTAATGAGGGAGGGAAGAGAGAGAATAAAATTGAATAGGGGTAGAAGTAGGGAGATTCTAGGAGGAAATACATCTAGGGAAAAAAATGATTAAAATATATTGTGTGAAAAGTCTACCCTTTTCTACTGTCTTTGTGTTAAAAATATTACAAAACAAATTTATATTTCTTCTGAATATGGCTTTTGAACATTGAGAATCAATTTAATTATGGCAAAATTCATATGCTTTTGAAATTTGTTAACATGATTAAGCAAAAACTTAAGTTTATTTATTTTACCAAAACAGATAGGCATATTCTTGGTTATAATAGATTAATGCCCTATGTGCATATTGCAAGTATTTTAATAAGTATAGTATTGATGTAGTCTTACAGTAGGCATTGTGTTTATTTATTCTAAAAGTTATATTTCTGGAACAGAGCCCAGAATGGATGTATTAATAACTAACGCTAAATACATGTTTGGAGTTTTGAAAATGGGTTTCATTCACTTTATAATCTGTGCTGAAATTTATTCTGAAATGGCAAAGTTCCATAGGGATGAATTATAAATGCAAGAAGAATAGCACTCAGTGATCATTGTCATCTGATTTCATCAAATTGGAAAGTAATCATGATTCTTAAGGTAATTCAACAATGAAGACCTTGATAGAAAACCCATAGCCGGTGACATTTTCATTGGAGGACACATCAAATGTTTATTCATTCACCGAGATTGATTACTCTAGATTGTGGATTAAGCCCTCTAATAAGGCATAAATTAGATTAGAGACATGACAATAATCACACAGGATATAACTACAAATTATATTTTGGGCACTTAATGAACATGGCTATTGCTGCAATAATTAGAAAAAGGATGTTATCCATTTATTTGTTTACTAGCTTTTTAAAATTTCACACATTTACACATAAATAAATATGACATTGTAATATAGCATAAATAACACAATATGTATCACCTGAAGTGATTATGTATATTTTATATATAACTAAAATTATATGATGCATACATGTAATACACATTGTCTCATATAATCATATAACAATACATTTATGACATTTAGTTACATAATACATATATGCATGCATAAAACCTGAGAATAAACAAATACACACACAGACATACACACTCACGTTTTCATCAGTTACAAGTGAAAGAGAATATAATGCCTGCTATTTCTTATTAGTGAAAATAGTGATTTGAAATCTGATTTTGATGTGCTTTTAAATGAAATTTATTTATTTATTCACTGTACATCCCAAACGTAGTCCCCTCCGTCCTCTCCCTCTACCCATGCTCCCACACTCTTTTCTTTCCTTTCTCCCCTTCTCAGAAAGGGAGAGCCTCCCTATACCAATGCACCCCAGCACTTAACTCTAAGGTCTAAGTGCATCCTCTTCCACTGAGGCCATTCAGTGCAGCCCACTTAGGGGAGAGTGGTCCAAAAATCAAGTAACTGAGTCGGTGTCGGAGACAACCTCCATTCCACTTGCTAGGGGACCCACAGGAAGACCAAGATGCCCATCAGTTACACATGTGTCAGGGGCTTAGGTCCAGTTTTTTGTTGTTGTTTTACTGTTTAAATATCTATCTATCTATCTATTTATATTAATTACAGTTTATTCATTTTGTATCCCCCCATAAGCCCTTCCTCCTCTCCTCCCGATCCCACCCTCCCTCCTCCTTCTTCGAGCATGCCCCTCCCCAAGTCCACTGATAAGGGAGATCCTCCTCTCCTTCCTTCTGATCTTAGTTTATCAGATCATGTCAGGAATGGCTGGCTGCATTGTCACCTTCTGTACCTGGTAAGGCTGCTCTCCCCTATCAGTGTGAGGTGATCAAAGAGCAGGCCAGTCAGATTATGTCAGAGGCAGTCCCTCTTCCCATTCCTATGTAACCCACTTGGACACTACACTGCCACGGACTACATCTGTGCAGGGGTTCTAGGTTATCTCCATTCATGGTACTTGGTTGGAGTATTAGGTCCAGTTTATTAACGCTCTTTGGCTGGTGCTTCAGTCTCCTTAAGCCCCCATGGGCCCACCTTAGTTGACTCTGTTGGTCTTCTTTACAAAAGCACAGGGCCAGATGTTTTCAGTGTAGAACTCTACAACACTTTCAAAGAACTATTATCAATACTTTTCAAACTATTCAACAAAGTAGAAACAGAAGAAACATTGCCAAACTCATTCTATGAGGCCATAGTCACCCTGATACCTAAATGACACAAAGACTCAACAAAGAAAGAGAATTTAAGACCAATTTACCTTATGAACATTAATGTAAAAATATTCAATAAAATGCTTGCAAACGAATCCAAGAACACATCAACATCATCCACCATGATCAAGTAGGCTTCATCCCAGAGATGCAAGGTGGTTCAATATATGAAAAACCGTAAATTTAATCCACTATATAAACGAACTAAAAAAATAACATTATCATCTTACTGGATGCATAAAATGCCTTTGACAAAATACAGCACCCCTTCATGTTAACAATCTAGGAGAAATCAGGTATATAAGGCACAAAATAAGCAATATATAGCAAGCTGGTAGCCAACAACAAATTAATGGAGGGGAATTTAAAGCAATGGTTGTTCTTTGTTGATGTAAGTCAGAAAATATATTCTCAGTGTTGTAGTTATTAGAACATCCGAAAATAAACAAATGTATCAAAGGTTATTCCATTATTTCTTCATACAATCTCCTACAAAAAAGCTCATCAAAATAATGTTTTAATTTTACAAAATGAAATGCTTGCTATCTAAAATTAAGTTCTTTATAAAAACTGTCCAGAATCAAAACAATTTATCATGATAATAGTGACTTTCTTCAAAGAGAGTACAAGAAATTTTAGTGACATTCACTTTCACTTATTCATTACAGTTTTCATAAAATTGTTCCATACACCTTTTGTTGAATACTTTGTAAGAGTATGTATATCCATGTCCTCAAAGCATATTAGATAAAATACATAGGTACTAGTATTATGATACTTAGGAAAACTGTAAAATTTTGCCAAAATGTGTGGTATTCACTTGATAAAATAATAATTCCTTATGGGTGGCACCATATGAGTTTTAGAGTATAGATTTGTTTGTTTGTTTGTTTTTCCTGTCAAACAAAGAGATTTTTCCAAATGACTAAACAATAAACTGTTTCCACGGACACATTTTACACCAAACATTTTACAAAAAGTCCCAATAAAATTTTTCTGTTCAAATTCTATAATTTATTTATTTAAAATATTGCCTATATAGCAACATGAAATATAAAGAAACTTAAACTTATTTGAAGTGACTTGAACTAATTATCTTAGGCATTAGTCTGACCTTATGGTGATTTTTGTCAATTTGATAAAATCTATCTCACCCAGGAAGAGTTTTGATGAACACTTGTGTAGAAAAGGTTGACTCACTACCTGGGTGAGTGAGGACTGTTTTGATTATGTTAATTGATAAGAGATGACCCAACCTTCTCTTGCTGCACCATTTCCTAAGTTTTATGATAGCAGAGAAAGTCTGGTGATTATTAATCATTTTCTTTTTACTGTTAATGTGAAGATGACTAACTACTTCTAGTTCCTGCTGTCTCAATATTCCTACAAAATGATGATGGACTATCTATGGGAACTGGGAACTAAAATGAATACCTTTTTATATCCCTTGCTTTTGTCAGGATATTTGTATCAGCAATAAAACAAAATAGTAGCACCTAGATTTTACCTAACAATTGCTGGCTAAAACAATAGAGAATATTAGCTGGTATGAGATAACAGAAAAATCTTTTTTTTTAATAAGTAAAAAAAAAATGGAGGAAGCCTTCAAAAGAGCATGAATCTACATAAGTATAGAAAAGCAAATTAGAGTGAATTTTAGTTTAGGGCTACGTTTTATTTAGAATATCTTCACACATTTGGAAAACACATTTAAGAAAGTTTAAAAAATACTTAGTGATTGTTCATCAAGGAGAAGGTTGTGCACTCCCATTCCTAAGCAACACAATTTATTGTCACTGTATTTTTGTTTTGTTTTGTTTTGTTTCCCATGAGAAGCAAATCAAATGACTCTATTGAAAAACATACTACCAACTTTGAATTTTGGGCATAGAAAACTCCATCTGTAACTCAGAGGTTGTTTTATCATTGCTGGGTATTGTTCATAATGCTTCAAAATATTGTGCAATTTTAAAGAGGAGGAAAGTGAAATGTACTGCACAGCTGTATCACCTGTATAGTACTATGGTGAAATGGATGGTATAGAGATAACACATCCCATTCTGAATTTTATTTGAAGCCCACTGTACTGGAGTGAAGAGATGATCAGTACTTGTAAAGGTGATTGAAAGCCAGACATTTAATTGTCATTAGCTGATATGTTAGTTAGAACGTACAGTTTGCTCAATGGAAATATTGTTCACCTTAAAATATATGATAGATAGTTATGTTTAAAACTATAATTTAATGCTGCTCTCAGTTTTTGTTAAAGAATCTTCTTTAACAAAAAACAGCAATAATTATAGAGTGCTGAGGAAAAACTGACTTTTGAATGCTCCTCGAGTGAAACATTTATATAATGTTTATGGTTTAGGTATATCACAGCGGAAGAAGGGGGGGAAATGTAAAAGGCCAAGATGGGAGGGGTTATGGAAAGTGTTCTGTGTATGACATCATCTTTCAAATTATGAATTACAGTAACTCTAATTTCTTGGACAAGACATTTACAGGACTGGTTCAGTCAAATTTAAATCATAAATGAGGATGAGTTAAGTGACTCCACTGCTCCTTGGGCATATATAGGTAACTAATTGTTGCTGAGAGTAAAAAAGAGGGATATATTCCTAGTGATATAGCCATTGGCAAATTGTGTATGCTCTGTAAATAATCACTTACCATACCAGGTTTCTAAGTAACACAATAAAACTCATTGGAAAACACACACACACACACACACACACACACACACACACACACACACATATCAATATATAAGTAGTTACACTTGCATTGATTCACACGAAATCTGAAAACTTGAAGAAGGCAACTTTATACCTCTTGGGACTAGCTGTAATGGTACCAGAAGGTAACATTCAAGCTACCAAAGGAGAGATAACCAACCTGCTCAGCTATTATGCTTATGAGCTTAATCAACAAACAACATAGGACTTTTACCTTATGGGTGCAAAAGTGGCACACACACGTTGATGCTCTCTAAGTAAACTTCAGGCATGTTCAACTAGAGGGATACCATGCTAAGTACTGTAAGTCTAGATAACTAATCAGTGTTAGCAAAATCATGATTATTGGAGGACAATCTACACCCACTAATTTACTAAACCAGCAAAATCCCTAACACAAATTTATAATAATTTGTATTAATATTCATAGATAAGTCATCTAGACTTTCAGTACCAAGTATGGTATCCCTCTAGCTGAGGAGTTTGAAGTCCACTTAGAGAGCACTTGTTTACCATCAGTGAAAGTGTGCCATTATCATGGACCAACTGTGACTTAATGGAGGACTGCAATAAACACTGTAAACTGCATGGGGCAAAACCTACACAATGAACTACAGACAACCTGAATAAT
>REGO01001251.1:129401-173324 GCA_010120015.1 Rhombomys opimus
AAAACAAAAACAACAACAACAACAACAACAAAAAAAACACAATTTGTTGTTCAGGTCCAAGTGACCGTCCCTGAAATTATATAGCAGTAACATTACATGGATTCAACAGGTGATATCTAGGAATATATATTCCTGTACAATTACAACTATGTGTAAGCTTGAAATAACAGTTTATGAAAAAGAAAGGCAAAAAGCTGAAGGAAAGTAGGGAGGAGTATATGGAAGTATTTTCAGGGAGTAAAGAGAAGAAATGTTCTAATTAAAATACAATTTAAAGAAAGGAAAATAGATGTAGACCTCTCATATAACCTAGCAATCTTTTGTTAGATATATCAATTGAAACTAAATTACTAATTTTTAACAGAAATCAAAATAGAAAAGAAGCTCCAAAGTGTTACAATTGTAGAGTATCAAGTTTCACTATGTATACATAAATGATTGCACATTTTTTTACAATTGTTACTCTTAATTCATTTCATTGTAGAGACAAAAGGCAAATAATACCAAATATTTAGATATATAAATACACAAATCTTAATTTCACGTGGTAGGCTATAAGCAGAAACTTTGAAAATTTAACAGTTAAAACACATCTTTTCTTTATGTAGTAATAATGTCTATCTTCTAAAATTTATATGTTAAATGGTGGGACAGAGAGATAATTCTTTGTGTGATTATAGCACAAATAATTATGATGATTTAATTTATATTCCTATAGGTATGGTAATGATTTAAATATTTATCTCTAGAATTATGAAAGACAACATAATAGAAATCAAATAACTTCTCTTCTTTTATATTCACTTATTGGTGTGAAATTATGTGTCTATTAGTTTTGTGTGTTTTGTTTCTTTAATGTGTTGTATATTTTTCATATATATTTTTTCATATATATATGTATATGAGTAGGTTTTTGTATACATTGAAATGATTGATCTTGTCTTTATTTTTATTTTATATAATAACTCACTCATTTTCCAACCCATATTTCTATATTTTCTAAATCATGTTCTTTCCACATAATTGACCAAATTTTTCAACTGAAATGAGCTTTCCTTTTTTTCTATTTGATAAAAAACAGAGAATATTTGTTGTTCCTGTTATTGAAGAATAAATGAGCCATGCATATTTTTGTTTCTGCTTGAATTACATTTGCATTTTTAAAATATGAGCCCTAACTTTGTCTAGCTTCATTGTCCTCAATGGAAAACAGAAGATATAAGAAACTTATGGTTATAAAGAACTGGAATTGACTGAGACAGTTTACTGCCTGGTCAGTTACCCATTCTCTCTGTATAATGTTGGGGCATCATATTCAGCCTTCTGGTCCAGTATATCTTGCAGACATAATTGTTAAGGAGAAAATATGAAGGCTTTGCTTACCCTGTCATGGCAGAGCTCAGCAGTCAACTCAGCCTGATTCCAAGTCTTGTCCATTTTGGACAGCCTATCGTCTTTAGAGAGAGTTGGGCTCCATTTGTTGTAGAAGGTTATTAATATTTACTATTGATTTATTTTCTGGTAATGCTTTCTGTTAATCTTAAAAAGCTGTATAACCAAATCACCACACAGAGACTGGGTTTTTAGTTAACCTAGAACAAAATGCTGACCAATATTTACTCCCGCCTAAACCTCCAAGCCCTCAGTTTCCTAACATTTAGATTTCCCACATTATACTTGCTTTTTGTGAAATCTTAGGTCTGGTTCATGCTCCACATCCTCCAAGATGTCTCCTCCAGCTCTTCTCTCCTTGCTCTCCTCTCGCCTCTTCTCTTCCCACTCCTTTTATGTTCTAGCTCCTCCCCTCTTTCCTGTTCTTTGGCCCCTCCCATTGCACAACATTGTATCTAGTTGCTTTATTTTGTCCTGCTTACACAAGAATTGAGACAGGATGTTTATAATGAGTATCACAATGCAATATCGGATTGAAACCAGAGAGTTGGGGGTGGGGAAATCAGCATTTGAATTAACAAGGGTAAGGAGTATACATTTTAAAAGAACATTATACCAACAGGACATTTTTATTTTGACTGCACTTCCTGGTTATGTAATAATTTTATTCCTTCTCATGTCTCTGATGGGGTAGAAGACTACATAGTTATAGTTTCACAGTTATGCTTAATTTGTTTATGATATAAGGAAATGTTTTTAGGTCTATAAAGATGTTTATTAAGTTGATAAATACAAGGTATGACAGAGAATGATTTAAATACAAAATTTAGACTTACCTAGATAGGATAAATAGTATTTTCTTTAAGGTTGCCAAATACAAATAAGCTAAATATTTTGATTGTAACTTTTATATATGGCTTGCTTGTTGTGTAACTGTTCTTACTGTATGTAGTTTATTATAAATAAATAAAGTCCATATGTAAAAAGAGCTGGGAAATAATGACAGGATACCATAAATCATCTATAGAATTTTTAGATTGAGAAACTATTCTAGAATTACCACTTAACATCTTGATGATTTATATGGATGAGATATATAATTATATTTGTTTTTAATATTTTGTTATGTTTACCAAAAAAGGGTTTCTGAATTAGCTTTGGAGACCAGGCTGTCCTTAAACTCATAGATATCAACCTGCCTCTGCCGCCCTGAGTTCTGGTATTACGTGAGTGTACCACTATACCTGGCTTAGATATACTTAGATATACTTAGATATACTGATGTAAACATTTATTTTTTCTGTTAATTATTATACAGTGAAAACTATCAATTATGACAGTGCATATAAAGTAAAATTATATCACGTTGCTCATATGAGGACTGATTGATTTAACAATAAAACATAACAAAAGTTACTAACAAAATTTTAAGATGGGTCTGGTACTTGATGAGTAGTCTGTAAATACCTATAAATATAGGGAACTTGAAAAGGGACAAAAGCCATTGAAAGTCACAGAGCACTTAGGAGGAACAGCACACTGTGGACAATGGTACTAGGGTGCTGAAGACTTTTCACTTGGATGCTGTCCTTTTTTGGAGCTGTAGGATTTTGATATTCTCTCTATCTACTATTTCCTTCAGATTTCTTATCTGTGAAAGTAACACAAGCTATATGGTTGTTGAAAATTCCAAAGTAAACACTTAAACTATGTCTTTCTCTCCCTTCCTCACTTCCTCAAATGGAAGCATGCAAATATTTTTGAGTCTATGAAACTTTTTCATAGCTTAACATTGATTACATCAATTTTCCCATAGTACTACTAATATACAAGGTATGAATCATTGTGATTTAATCTTAATAAATATTATTTATTTTAGGTGCATTATATGTTTCCATTCCACAGAACCCAATTCTTTCCTACAAACAAGCTTTCTCTGTGTTTTCTAGAGTCAATCAGTTTTTTTTTTTTCTGTCAGCCAGTTCTGTCCATTATTTTACTAGTAGTCAATTAGTATTTATATTTGAATATATACTTTGATTATAAGCTTTGAGATTTTACTCACTGCATATCTTGGTTTTCTTTTGTTTCTGATTTTTGTATAAGAGTCCTATATTTTAATCCTTCTACAGGGAATTTTTGCCTGTTTATACCCTAGCTTTGTTTCTCAGTTCATTCTTATTTAACAAAACATAATATTCCTAGTTTCATTTTAAAAACTAAACATTTTAATTTGTTGCTCTTGCTTCCACTTGCTTTTGGACAACTGTTAGAAACAGAGGGAGAACCAGATTTACATATCTTCAAACATAATTATCCTGATCCCTTCTTACCAGTTTCAGTTTTTAAGGGTAAAGCACCAGATAAAACAAGGTTAACTCTAGATAGTATTTCCCTCAATCCCCAAACTGTTTTGTAAAAAGCATGCATCTGTCTCTCCATACTTTCCTTTTTTTACTTGAATGCCTAAGATAGTACCACATGTGCATAATAGCCAGTGATTTTAATCTGTGGAAGTAAATCAGAAAAGTGGTAAAATAAATAATTATCCCCTTTTAGTTTTCATTAGTAGACACTTTTTATTTTTATTAATTACAGTTTTTTTCACTTTGTATCCCTCCTGTATCTTCCTCCCTCCTCCCTTCCCAATCCTATCCTTCCTCTCCCTTCTCCATACTTTTCCCTCCCCCAGTCCACTGATAGGGAGGTCCTCCTCCCCTTCCATCTGATCCTATCTATCATATCTCATCAGGAGTGGTTGCATTGTCTTCCTCTGTGGCCTGGTAAGGTTGCTCCTCCCTCAGCGGGAGGTGAACAAAGAGCCAGCCACTGAGTTCCTGTGACAGAAACAGTCCCTGTTCCCTGTTCCCATTACTATGGAACCCACTTGAACTGCCATAGGCTACATCTGAGCAGGGGTTCTAGGTTATCTCCATGAATCATCCTTGCACTTTTGAATAAAAACCTGTGCTTCATTTTCCTATATAAAAGCCATATTTTCACAGTATAGAAATTTATTAACCAACAAATGATTTATAGTAGCTATGGAAAGACTCAGCCTACTGTGGACAACACCGTATTCTAGGCCTGGGAGGCTAAATTATCTAAGAGTTGAGAAACAGAGTTGACTGCAAGCAAGCAAAAAAATGAGCATAGATAGATTCATTTCTATGTTGTCATTTGTAGATGTGGTGTGACCAGCTGTCTCAAGCTCTTGTAACTGTAAGTTTCCCACAGTAATGGACAGTAATCTGTAAGTCTGATCTAATATAAAAATTTTCTCACCCAAGGTGCTTTGTGGTCAGGATATTTTATCACTGTAACAAAAATGAAATGAACATAGCTAGAAATCAAACCAACAGAGCTCATTAGTAATGTTCTTGCTTATCATCATACACTAGCCACAGGTTTACTCTCCCAGATTGTAAAGTTTTATACATATGTATGAATATATGCATATATTATGTATTATATTATTTTATATTATATTATTATATTATATGTATGTATTTATTATATAATGTATTATATAATATTATATATTAGAAATACATCATATATTTATTATATTATGTATTATACATATTACTGAATATTGCATATGAATATATGTGTATATAATTTTATATAAAATCCATTTTCACACACATATATATACACTCACACACACCTTAAAGTATTTAATTTATAGAGTAAAAATCATTCATCAGTGGAAACGAAGGAGTGTCACACATATATAAAGAACTTCAGAAATCAAAATTTGCTGTTTATCAGTAAAACTGTATTTTTAGACATTGAGCTTTAAAGTTGATGTAATTTGAGTATATTTTAAAAGAGTTATGGTTTTTGAATGTTTTTTAACCTGGAAGCCATAACATGATATTTTTCTTTGTCCACTGTTTCTCCCATTGGACCAATTAGTTCATTGTCAAATATCATCAAAATACAGTGACAGATTTTTTAATGCAATGTGCATGTGTGTGTGTGTGTTTGTGCATTTGTGTGTGTGTGTGTGTGTGTGTGTGTGTGAAGATGGGTGCCATTTCATATGCTTGCAGGTGTGAATGAACATGAATGGGCTAGGAGACGTGGCCTGTCTTCTTATATTGTTCTCCTAATTTATTGAGGCAGTGTTAGTCATTGAACTTAGAGCTTTCCAGCTCTAGGCAGTCAAGCTAATCAGCCAGCTCTGGGCATGCTATCTTTCTTTCACAAATTTGCTTGAATATCAACCATCTCTCCATGCTTGTTCAAGTTTTTCTTTTTCATTTATTTATTTATTTATTTTTATTAATTACAGTTTATTCACTTTGTATCCCCCCATAAGCCCCTCCCTCCTCCCCTCCCATTCCCACCCTCTCTCCCCCTTCTTCACACATGCCCCTCCCCAAGTCCACTGATAGGGGAGGTCCTCCTCTCCTTCCTTCTGATCTTAGTCTATCAGATCACATCAGTAATGTCTGCATTGTCATCTTTTGTGGCCTGGTAAGGCTGCTCCCCCCTCAGGGGGAGATGATCAAAGAACAGGCCTATCAGAATATGTCAGAGGCAGTCTCTCTTCCCATAACTATGTAACCCACTTGGACACTACACTGCCATGGAATACATCTGTGCAGGGGTTCTAGGTTATCTCCATGCATGGTATTTGGTTGGAGTATGAAAGGCAAAGAGGATAGACATCAGAAGAAGAATAAAACAGGAAACAACCTAGGAACCTATCACAGAGGACCTCTGAAAGGCTCTGCCCTGCAGACTATCAAAGCAGACACTGAGACTTATGGCCAACTGTTGGGCAAAGTGCAGGGAATCTTATGTAAGAAGTGGGAAATAGTAAGATCTGGAGAGGACAGGAACCCCACAAGGAGAGCAACAGAACCAGAAAATTTGAACACGGGGGTCTTCCCAGAAACTCATACTCCAACCAAGTTTTTCTTTTTGTGTGTTTGTTTTTATCTTGTTTTTTTGGTTGTTTGAGTTCTTGGTATAAAACATTTCTCTTGATGTCTCATTGGGATTGGTCATTGGGTAAATTAACTCGATCTGATTTGTTAAAAGGAAAATATTCTGAAGTGTAATTTATGACTTTAAGTAGGATGAGAGCCTCTGCTGTACAGCACAAATGTGTTTGCTAATACAGATTTGGGATTAGGCTAGGTACTCTCCACTTCAGCAGGACTTCCAGACACTTGAGGCAGAGAAGGATCTCTGAGACTTACTAAAGGGGTGGGAGGCAGTGACAGCTAGAGGACAGAATTATGGCTTCTTTAAACCCAAACACTGATGACTGTGATTTATGAAGACTAAAAGGCAAAGCTATGATTTGGTCCAAATAGGTCAATGTGGCTTGTGTAAATGTAGGGTTCTCATATTTCTGAATACCCATTAGCAGGATGGTCAAGTATTTATTTTTTGGCTCACTCAGTAAGGTGGCTTGGTAATTATTTATGCTACCCTCCCTGAGGTTGTAAAATCTTGTCTCTGTTCCTGGCCCGCTTTCATTTGTGGGATTTGTACTGGTAACACAAAGAGAAAAGGTACAGAGACATCAGAGTGATGATGTTGACAAAGATAATAGTGACAAAGATTCTGAGGATAGAGGTGGCATGGTAACAGATTAATTAATTATCAGTAACAAAAGACCCCAAAAAAGCTGTAATGTGCAACTAGAGGTGGTTGCACATTTCATGTGGCTTCTTGTATCTAATATTGCGATTGTATCTGACACCTAGTTTGCTAGATGCAAATCCTGTTACTTAAGCAGTGGAGCATCATATCACCTCACTGTTCACACATGAACTTGTCTCCCTACTAGAAGTCCACCTACTAGCTGTCTTTCATAACCATTCTCATGCCTGTTTTATATAAGTTCATCTGTACCCAACTCCTATGCAGCCCACCAATGTGAGCCACTACTAAAACACCTACTCCTACTCCAAAATACTTCTCTGACAGAAGACAATATCATAAAGCACCCAATAATTGACCACTGAGTTTTGTAAAAGAATTCTTGACATCTGAGAAGGCTCCTGAACAATTTCATGTTGGTCAGATCAGGGAAAAGGAAAGTAGAAACCATGAGAGAAAAAGAATAAAATGCTATGGAGAGAGGAAGGGAATTTGTGGGCCTGAGAAACAGAACACTGCCAGAAAGCTATCAAGTGCTCTGGTTGGTTGATGAGCCTGAGATAACAGGCTAAGAGCAGGAGAACTAACAAGTAAGAGCAAAGCATTTCAATACCCAAAGCACAGTGGCATTCTCATGAGAGGGCAACATTTTCTGCTGCTGCTTCCCCTTGTTTACTGCTGCCTTGTTCTGCTGCCAAACCTGAAACGAAAGTGTGCCGCCAGACAGGTCCATTCAAAGAGCTTTTCAAATGTACTAGAATTGGATAAGGACTTAACAAGTATATATTTTTTAAAAATACTAAGCACATTAAACATAAGACAGAAATGCTGTTTGCATATCATATAGAAAAAATGAATGATTGATCAAAAGATTTTTTTCTTTATATTGTTATTTTAATTAACACAATTATTATTATTTTATATTTTATTTCCTTTTGAAATTTGGGTGTAGGCCACTCCATCTTCTCAAATTTCTTTCTTCCTTCCCTCTTTCTCCCCTATCCCTTTCTTCTGGTCCACTGATAGAGCAAGGCCTCCTCTACTATCTGAACCCTAGCCTCTCAGGTCCCATCAGGACTGCCTGGATACTCTTCCTCTATGGGCTGGCTAGGATGCCCCAACAAGGACACTTAATCAGGGAGCCGGCAACAGAGTTCATGTCAGAGAATGAACTAGAGAATCCACATGGAGACTGAGCTCTCTATGGGCTACATCTGAGCAGGGGATCTAGATCCTCTCTATGTATGGTCTTTGGTTGATACATCAGTCCCTGCAGTCACCACTGGGACCAACTTTTTTGGCTTGATTGGTCACCTTCTGGGGCTCCTGTCCCCTCCAGGTCTTTCTATCTTTCCCTTCTTCCATAAGATTCTCTGTTCTCTGTCCACAGTTTGATTGTGAGTCTCCTCATCTGTGTCTATTCCTTACTGGGTGGAGTCTTTTAGAGGACAGCTGTAGTAGGCTACCATCCTACTCTCTCTTTTCCATTGCTTCCAGTGTCTATCCTGTTTTTCCTTCCAAATGATAATTAAAGCATCTTCCCTAGGGTTCTTCATGTTGTTTAGCTTCCTTAGGTCTGGAGATTTTAGTATGTTTATCCTATACTATATGGGTAATATCCAGTTACAAGAGAGTATATACCATGTGTGTCTTTCTGCTTCTGGGTTACCTCACTCAGGATGTTCTTTTCTAGTTCAATCAATTTGCCTGCAAATTTCATGATTTCCTTGTTTTTAATTGCTGAGTAGTGTTCCATTGATTGGTTTGTCCAATCAAAACAGTGAATAGTCAAAAAAATTATTTGACGATCAGAATGAAAAAGAATCAAAGTTAAACCTTGCCATCTCTCCATTCTCCTATAGATAATATATGATTAGATTTATATTTTTACATTTTATTGATACTATATATTGTAACCCATAATCAAAACCCTCAATAATTGTTAATTTTATATAAAACAGATTTTGGCAAAAGACAACAAAGACAAATACAGACATAAAATAAGTGTTAATAAATAGATTTCTAATTATGCCTCCTTTAAAATATCTGTTTGATATTCAAATGAAATATTTTGTTTTACATTATTTGAGATATGGTTCTCAAATGAAATTTATATTGAAATAATATAGATTTGTTTCACAAAGATTTGTACAAATACAAAAATGGGAATTGATATTTCAAATTTCTGTGAAAGATGAGACACTATTGCCTTGAAAATCTGCATATTAATAACAGGAAAGAGATGAATAAACAGCAGATACAAACAAAAATGAAGGACCAAAGCGTCCTTAGATTTCTGAAAAGAAGTAGGAGAATGTTTCTCCTTGGATAGGATATATAAGCTCCATATGCTGTATTCAGTATTCCTGTGTGGCCTGTGATGATATTCACTCTCTGTAACTGAAAGAGAACTACGCAGGTCTTCCAGCTAATCTCAATGAGAGGGCAGAAAGCTTGGCTTGAGATGTTACTTTCCACAAAATATCAGAGGCATAAGTATCATAGAACAAGTCTACTTAGAACACCGCTTAAATAATGATATTTAAAAAATAATAAAACTTGCATGTCCCTGATGACTAAGGACATTAAGTATTTATTTAATTGTTTCTCTGCCATTCTATATTCCTCTTCAGAGAATTCTCTGTTTAGTTCTGTACCCCATTTTTTAATTGGATTACTTCATTTGTAGCTTTTTAACTTCTTGAGTTCTTCATATATTTTGGATATTAGCCCTCTGTCAGATGTAGGGTTGGTGAAGATCCTTTACAAGTGCATTGGCTGTCATTTTGTTCTGAATAGTGTTCTTTGATTTACAGAAGCTTTTCCGTTTCATGAGATTCCATTTATTGATTATCTTAGAGGATGTAGAGAAAAGGGAATCCTCCTCCATTGCTGGTGGGAATGTAAACTTGTACAACCACTTTGGAAAACAATCTGTCACTTTCTCAGACAATTTGGAACAGTCGTTCCTCAAGATCCGGCTATACCACTCCTAGGCATATATCCAAAATATGCCCAAGTACACGAAAAGGATATTTGTAGCTTTATTTGTAATAGCCAGATCCTGGAAACAACCCAGATTGACCCTCAACTGAGGAATGGATACATAAATTGTAGTACATTTACACAATAGAATACTACTCAGCAATTAAAAACAAGGAAATCATGAAATTTGCAGGTAATGGGATCTAGAAAAGATCATCCTGAGTAAGGTATAACCAAAGCAGAAAGACACACGCAGTATACACTCACGTATAAGTGGATATTAGACATATAATATATGATAAACATACTAAAATCTGTTCACCTAAAGAAGCTAATCAGGAAGGAGGACCCTGGGTAAGATGAGCAATCTTCACTCAGAAAGACAAACAGGATGGACATCCTAAGAGAAAGAAAACAGGAAACAGGACAGGAGCCTACCACAGAGGGCCTCTGAAAGACTATACCCAGCAGTGTATCAATACAGATGCTGAGGTTCATAGCCAAACTTTGGGCAGAGTGCAGGGAATCTTATGAAAGAAGGGGGAGATAAAAGGACCTGGAGGGGACAGGAGCTCCACAAGGAGAGCAACAGAACCAAAAATTCTGGTACAGGTACAGTCTCTTTTCTGAAACTGATACTCCAACAGAGGACTATGCATGGAGATAACTTTGAACTCCTGCTCAGATGTAACCCATGGCAGCTCAGTGTCCAAGTGGGTTCCCTAGTAAAGGTAAGAGGGACTGTCTCTGACATGAACTCATTGGCTGGCTCTTTGCTCACCTCCCCCTGAGCTGGGAGCAGCCTTACCAGGCCACAGAGGAAGACATTGCAGCCAGTCCTGATGAGACCTGATAGGCTAGGTTCAGATGGAAGGGAAAAAGACCTCCCCTATCAGTTGACTAGGGAAGGGACATGGGAGGAGAAGAGGGAGGGAGGGTGGGATTGGGAGGAGATGATGGAGGGGGCCACCGCAGGGATACAAAGTGAATAAATTGTAATAATAGATAAATAATCAAGCAAACAAAAAACAAATAAATTAATTAATTAAAAAAAGAAAAGTTGTGCTATTAGATTCTAAATCTATACTCTAACGTGGTTTAGAAATCCCCATCTTTTAGTTGCTACATTTTATTTTTTCATCTTCTACTCTTACAGGAATCTTAGTCCAAGTGTGATATACTTTTTAAATTAATGTTTTAGACAATAAAAAACAGGAAATAAATTAAAAAGGTCAGCTTTGTGGATTAAATAAAATTAACTGTTAAGAAAAAATATAATAAATCTTTCATGGCATCTGACTCTGGAGTGCTTAACTCTGTATTGATTTATAGACATAATTAAAAATAATGCTTTGTTGTGACATATATATAGAGTTTGGGGGAAAAAAAAACTTGGGAGATAAGACCTTCTTAGTGTGGTTTCTACTTTTAAAATTTGTCTGAATTTCCTCCTTGGTTTTCTGTTTACTTAGGGAAACAGTCTTGTTTTTCATATACCTTACAGTAATGTTTAGTTATATTTTTCAATAAACCAATCTGAGCAAACCCATCCAGTATACAGTGAACCTTAAGATATTACTGGTTTATAAAAATATTGAAAATATGTGATCTCATCTTTTGTTTTCAGCATTATTATTTTTGTTGTAGCTACCCAATCCCTCTGAATCCACGTGTGCATGGGGGAAAGATCTCAAACATCAGCTTCTCCCACTTTCGTTCCCTAGCTCAGAAATGCTGTCAGTTTATTCGTCTGTTGCATTCAGTAAACCTCTGTGGTTATGTAATCTAAGTCTGGATTTGAAGAGTACACACTCTGAAAAACAAAAAGCTAATACTTGAAGGCAGAGACACTTTAACGGATCAAACAAATTTTTAAATGTAGGTAACACACATTCAAGTATCTCTTTTACAAGCACCAATTTTACTGCTTCATTGAACCTCACTCATTTTGCTCATATTTGTAGTAATCTCATTCAGTTGTTTAAACCCCAACTCATAAGTCCCTTCCCTATAACTAATGAATTCTTTTCATGCTGTTACACAATGTCCCTATACCAACATTCCACATTTACTCCTTTGTGTAGTTACCGGTACTCTTGATCATAGTCGCTGCTTTTTGCACTGATATTTCACATGCATTAGGAGAATATGCCAATAAAATGAATGCATAATTTTTATGAAACTATAAAAAAATTTTAATCTGAAGCTACCATGCTTGCCTCAGTCTAACAGCTTAAATTAAAGATTAAACAAAAGCCAATAAGTAAATGAATAGATATTGATCTGTTTAAGCTCCATTTACTGGGACTGGGAAACACCCTCCTATGGAAGAAGTATTTCCCTTCTCACCAGAGATCTTCTCAACATTTTCATCTCCATCATGATATTTTCTGCAGATGTCCTCATTGAAAGGGTCTTCCAAAGTAGGGCAGCACCTTGTATTTATCTACAAATTAGAAATATTTTATATTCTAATATTTTATTTACTAATTCCTTTCTCATTGACTACAGTCAGTACTTCAGATCCCATTAAGAATTGTTTGTTTCTTTTTTCTTTCATTCTTTCTTTTTTCAGTGTTTTAGCCTGAAATCTGCAGGAATCAACAATAGAAAAAAGTGCCTACTGCAGCCTAAGGGACAGTGGCGGCTAAGCTATGAATAGGAAAACAACCTTGGTTGCTGTTCTAACAACAGAGCAACAGTTCAAGAAAATGTGGCGTATATACATAATGGAATGTTTTTCAACAGTAAAGAAGAAGGCAGTTATGTCATTTGCAAGACAATTAAGTAAATTAAGCTAATCTCAGAGAGATAAATGTTTTATATCATTTTTCATTCACTTATCTTACATAGATACATAAGCATGAATCCATGGCAGGGACGTAAAAGAAAAACTGTAAGAGGCCCAAGAAGATTGGTGGGATTGGGGACACAATTGGGATGTGGGAGAAAATTGTCAGTGTCCAAAATGAAAATGTCCCTGTGTAACATACATAGTGAATGTACAATAAAAAATTTAAAGTATATAAAAAAAAAAAAGATCAACGAATGAACTAGATTGAGTTCTCATTGAACAGCAAGCTAAGGGTGACTATTTAAGAAATACACCAGTACTTCATGAAATGAATATAGCTTTTTATAAAAATCAAAGCAAAGGTCATTTAATGCAAAATCATGGCTAAATAACTATCAAAGATATATACAAATGAGTATCTTGACTTTTTAGAGAAAATAAACTTTAACACAGGAGAGGTTTATTTTAAAACATTCTCTGACAACGTAAGATCTGTCATTCTTTTAAAAAATAAAATGGTAGCTAATGGACTGTCTCTAAAATGAGCTCTTATCACATTCTATATATTTTCTCTTAGCCAGTAATAATCAACAAGATGACATAGGTAGTATTAAAGTAGAAAAAATATTCTGTTTTAAGAGTTCAGACATGTCCTATCCAAATTACCTTAGTAAGATCTCAGAAACTAGTAATAGAAAGTTTCAATTAAAGAGCAATTATATATTCTCTTGACTTTCTTACACTTGAAAGCCTTTTCATTAAAGAACTGTAACAAAGTATTGCTATTATTTCTGATACTATTTTAAAGATAAAACTCTTTGTTGCATGTTTACATTTTATGTAAGAGAAAAGTTATGGAAAGGGGAAAATTCATTTTCTATGTTAACTAACATTATAAAATATGCCACAAAATTCCACAAATATATCTGGTTTGTGTTTTTGCATGCTTTTAAATATATCACATATTAGGGGTAGATCAAATCATGCCAGAAAATTCAATTGTTTTCTTGCAGCCCACTTCCAGTCCTGTTACTTTATATAAGTTGCAAACACAGACAAGCTTTTCTTAATTTCTTTCTTTTTTCTTTTATATATTTCTTTCTTTATTATTATTATATTTATTACAATTTATTCAATTTTTATCCCTGCTGTGGTCCCCTCCCTTTTCTCCTCCCAAACTCACCTTCGCTTTCTTTTCTTTTCTCTCCTTATGCCCCTCCCCTAGTCCACTGATAGGGGAGGTCCTCCTCCCCTTCTATTTGACCGGTGCCTATCTGTCTCATCAGGACTGGTTACATTGTCTTCCTCTGTGGCCTGACAAGGCTGCACACTCCCATGGGGGAGGTGATCAGAGAGCCTGCCACTGAGCTCATGCCACAGACAGCTCCTGCTCCCCTTACTAGAGATTCCGCTTGGAAACTGAGCTGGGTTTTAGGTCTTCTCCATTCATTGTCCTTGGTTGGGGTATCATTTTCTTCAGGGCTCCCAGGGATCAGTTTTTAAGGTTCTGTTGGTCTCCTATTGGAGCTCCTGTGCCTTCCAGGTGTTAATATTTCACCGTTCTTTCTTAAGATTCCCTACACTCTGCTGAAAATTTGGCTGAGTCTCAGCCCCTACTTTGATACCTTGATCAGGAGAGTATTTCAGAGGCCCTCTGTGATAGTCTCCTGTCCTCCTCGCTCTCTTCTCTTGCTTCTGATATCTATCTTGTTTGTCCTTTTGAATGAGGACTGAGCATCTTCCCTAGGATCTTCCTTGTTTAGCTTCTTTAGGAGTATAGATTTTAGTGTGTTTATCATATATTATGTGGCTAATATCCACTTATGAGTGAGTACATACCATGTGTGTCTTTCTGCTTCTGAGTTACCTCACTCAGGATGATCTTTTCTAGTTCAAACCATTTGCCTGCAAATATCATTATTTCTTTGTTTCAATAGCTGAGTAGTGGTTCATCAACCATGTTTGTAGCAGCTCTATTCCTAATAACCAGAAGCTGCAAACAAACTAGTTGTCCTGCAATAGAGGAATGGATACAGAAATTGTAGTACATTTACACAATCAAATACTACTCAGCTATTAATTTCTTATAATTGTTATGTGGCTTATTTACTAAGTCTACTCTCAATTCATATTCTTCAGGTGGAAAACAGTAAATTTCAAACTTTCCTACAAAAGAATATTTTCTATTTTATTTTATATTCCCATTTATATATTTAATATTTTATACATTTACATATCAGTCTATCTATCTTTCTTCCATATTAATTTAATGTGTCATAGCTGTTAAGTAAATCATCATCTTTGAACTGAAAATCTGCTTCCATAGGAAAGAGATATACTCTTTATAATGTAATATACAATCAATTCAATGAACTCATTGTTTCTCTTCTTATTTAGAACTATTCATTATAACCAATTGAAAATATTTATAGTATTTATAATTAATTTCCACAGAGGTAGATGGTGCAGCCAGCCTTGATGAGACCCAATAAGCTAGGGTCAGGCAGAAGGGAGGAGGTCCCTAAGGTAAAGGGCATAGGGATAGCAGAGGGTGGGTGGGTGGGAGTCGGAGATGAGAGAGGTAGCTACAGTGGGGATACAAGGCGAATAAATTGTAATGAATTAATTAAAACCATAATTTCATTGATCAAATGGCAATTATAGATGAATATTTTTATTATTATTAATTTATCCTTTAAATAGGTGCAGGTTAAAAGAGTTTATTCAGTTTGGAGGAAATGTTTTTGTTATAATCACAACTGTGGCCACAAAGAATCCAACATGTTCTTTGGAGAATAACAGGATTGTATCATTTCATGTTATTTAAACTCGATGTAGAGACATGAAACAGTTTAGCAATGAATACTACCCATTTGGCCATCGTTTCAAGATTGGTTACATTTTTCAGTTTCTCTTTACTAAAGGGATAATTGGTGGCTCACACATGATTAATCTTCATGAGTATTTCTTTTTTATTTTATTTTTTATGATAGATCCTTCTCATACAATATGCCCCAACCACAGCTTCCCTTTCTTCTCTTCGGCCTATTCTCTCATCCATGTCCCTCTCCCCGAGCGCCACTCTTCTCTGTTTCCTCTTCAGGAAAAAAGCTTGCTTCAAACAGATAACAGCCAAACATGACAAAACAAGATAAAATTAAGACCAGGTGAAAGCCCCCATAAAGCGTCTGGACAAGGCAACCCGATAGGAGGAAAGGAGTCACAAAAGCAGGTTAAAAAAAAGTCAGAGATACTCTTGCTTCCATGGTTAGGAATCCTAAAAAAACACAAAGCTAAAAACCGTAACATACACAGAGAACCTGCTGCAGACGTCTGCAGGCCCCGTGTTTGCCATGTAATCTCTGTAAGCCTATGTGAGCCTTGATCAGTTTACTGACTAGGCCATGAACTGCAGGTGTCCTGCTGTTTTATACCATTATACTCTGTGTCTTACTATAAGATTGCCCATGCCTTAGGGTTTTGTTGAGCTTTGTTTGTTTGTTTCAGTTGCTGCGATTAAAAAACAAAACAAAACAAAAACAAAACAGAAAAACCTTGAAAAATCAACTGCAAAGGGGGTAAAGTTTGGCTCAGTTCATAGTACTCTTTATCACGTCATGGAAGACAAAGCAATCATGATTATGCACCATTAAAAAAGAGAAATCTTCTGGTTATATGCCGAGGAGTGGTAAAGCAAGATCTTGAGGAAGTGTTATTCCTAATTGTCTGAGAAAGTGCCAGATTGATTTCCAGAGTGGTTGTACCAGTTTACATTCCCACCAGCAGTGGAGGAGGGTTCCCCTTTCTCCCCATCCTCTCCAGCATGTGTTGTCATTTGAGGTTTTGATCTTACCCATTCTGATGGGTGTAAGGTGAAATCTCAGGGTGGCTTTGATTTGCATTTCCCTGATGACTACAGATGATGAGCATTTCTTTAAATGTTTTTTTGGCCATTCAATATTCCTCTATTGAGAATTCTCTGTTTAGCTCTGTACCCCATTTTTTAAATTGGATTAATTGATTTGTTGCTGTTTAACTTCTTCAGTTCTTTATGTATTCTGGAGAATAGCCTTCTGTCAGATAAGGGTTGGTGAAGGTCCTTTCCCAATCTGTAGGCTGCTGTTTTGTCGTGAATGCAGTGTCCTTTGCTTTACAGAAGCTTTTCAGTGTCATGAGGTCCCATTTATTGATTGTTGATCTTGGAGCCTGTGCTGTTGGTGTTCTGTTCAGGAAGTTGTCTCCTGTGACAATGAGTTCAAGGCTCTTCCCCACTTTCTCTTCTAAGCGGTTTAGTGTGTCTGGTTTTATGTTGAGGTCTTTGATCCACTTGGACTTTAGTTTTGTACAGAGTGATAAGTTTACAAGGACATTTGCTCAACCATGTTTGTAGCAGTTTTATTTGTAATAACCAGAATCTGGAATGCCAGATGCCCCTCAACTGAGGAATGGATTGAGAAATTGTGGTACATCTACACAATGGAATATTATTCAGCAATAAAAAACAAGGAAATCATGAAATTTGTATGTAAATGTTGGGATCTGGAAAAGGTCATTTTTAGTGAGTTATCCCAGAAGCAGAAAGACACACAAGGTATAAACTCACTGACAAGTGGATATTAGACATATAATATAGGATAAACCAACTAAATCTGCACACATAAAGAAACTAATCAAGAAGTAAGAGTCTGGCTAAAATGTTTAATCCCCATTCAGAAAGGTAAAGAGGATGGTCATCAGAAGAAGGAGAAAATAGGGAACAGGACAGGAGTCTACCACAGAGGGCCTCTGAAAGGCTCTATCCTGCAAGGTATCAAAGCAGATGCTGAGACTTATGGCCAACTTTTGGACAGAGTGCAGGGAACCTTATGAAAGAAGTGGGAAATAGTAAGACCTGGAGAAGACAGGAGCTTCACAAGGAGAGCAAGAGAACCAAAATATCTGGGCACAGGGATCTTTCCTGAGACTGACACTCCAACCAAGGAACATTCCTGGAGATAACCTAGAAACTCTGATTAGAAGTAACACATGGCAGTTCAGTGTCCAAGTGGGTTCCATAGTATAGGGAACAGCTACTGTCTCTGACATTAACTGATTGGTCTGTTCTTTGATCATCTCCCCCTGAGGGGAGACAGCCTTACCAGGCCACAGAGAAAGACAATGCAGCCACTCCTGATGAGACCTGATAGACTAGGATCAAAAAGAAGGGGAGGAAAACCTTCTCTATCAGTGGACTGGGGAGGGTCATGGGTGGAGAAGGGGGAGGGAGGGTGAGATTAGGAGGGCAGGAGGGACAGAGCTACAGGGGGGATACAAAGTGAATAAATTGTAATTAGTAAATATTAAAATTAAAATAGGAAACAGAACTCATTGAATAGTATTGTTTCAGCTCACTTTCTCATTAACACTTTTGGATTTCAGGAAGCACCATCTAACGTAGGTGGCTGTTTCACTTCAGTTAACCTAATCAATATAATCCCTCACAGGAATGCTCAAAGTCCAGTTTCCTGGTGTTTATAAATCTCAACAAGTTAACAATTGAGATTAAACATCATTGCCTAATTTATATTATTTAGTTCCACTCAGTACAGAACTTGTTGCCATAATTCAGATAAGATTTAAAGTGTCTTTTCCAATATCAATGGAATTTCAGAGTTTGTCCTTACTGTAGCCATTTCAGGATATAGAAGAAATACTATGTGGGTCTTGGTGGAAATCACTGGTCCTTCCTTCTAAAGATTCTAAGTGAGATCTCCTAAGATATGTGCCATAAACAGAGCAATGGCAGGCCCACCATTTCTCTAACTTCTGCCTTGCTATGTGATCCATCCTCTATTAGGATTTGTTTGAAGCAGAGAAAAAGTAGTGAAGTACCAGTGCCCTGCCACCGAGCCTCCAGATGTGTAAACTAAATAATCACCTGCTTTTTTGTAAGTACACCCCCTCATGTATTTCATTGTCATGATAAAGTGGTAGTTAGCACATGTTTTATCCTAATATCCCTCAGCTGTTTTCACTGTTTCAGAAATAATTGATGAATGTTTATTATGTACAATTGTTATTTTCATTGATATAAAATTGGAGGTGTGTTATAATAATGCTCATTTCACTCTTTAGTACATTTTAGAATATATTTCATATTGAAATATTGTTTTCCCATAATGGGAAATTGTGACAAAGAACTTTATTCTGATTAAAGATTAAAATTATACAAGAAAACCCCTTAGGTTAAATCTGCAACAGGGATGGTAGTAAGAGGTAACCCTTCTGGATTCTACTGGAGAACAGGGCATCTCCTTGCAGAGTGAGAAAGAAGGGTGAGTCCTGAGACACAGCCTCAGGCTTTATCCTGTGGTTCAAATCACAAATTCTTTGTAAATTTGTATTTAGTCCTCCATCAGCATGACAGTGTAAGTGATGCTGATGAATGTTTCAGGAGCTTGAACATGTGAATACAGGGAATTTAGTAAGAAATTGTTGTATTTTTGTGTACTTTGATGGAAAATTCATCACATCACTTTCTCAATGTGCATCACATTTAAGTAAGTTTATTTCTGGAGAGCTCTTCTTTTAAAATAAGTTATATGTTTTTAAAATGTACTTTGTTTTCATATATTTTATATACTGAATAAAAGATATTAGTGAAATTAAATAAAGCTGAAGATTTCTATTAGGATGGAAAAAATATATTGCCCATAAAACATATTTTTAAAAGTCTTCAAAGCATAGATGTCTGCTAGATCAATACCTCTGATAGCATAGATAGACCTTATTCATTGATGTCCTCTGATATTTTCTGGATGGTCTGACTTCTCCATGCAAAATTTAGCCATTAATATTAATCCAATGGACAGCTGCTTTCTACAACACATCAGTAAATACTCAAGATATTCTTGATCTGTACACTTAGTACAGTTGTAAGGGCTTGGCTTCTGTTAATGGGGAGAGACTGAGTTCTATTCTCATTACTATAGGATAAAGGACTTCTCCTAATGGTTCTTTTGCAGTCTTGGCCACCTGGAACCATTCTCCCACCAGTTATTTCATAACAATCTTTGGTATTTTTGGCTAAGAAAAGTCATTTTAGGCACTATAATTTTATTTTTTATTTATTTATTTTATTCTTACAAGATAAGCTTTATTTTGTAGTGTTACATATAAATTAATGTATGAAAAATTTTCTTGCTTATATATAAGAAAAAGTGAAAAAATAAAAAAATAAGAAAAAGTGTATATGTGTGTGTGTGTGTGTGTGTGTGTGTGTGTGTGTCTGTGCGTGTGTATGTACATGTATATTAGAGGCAATATAGTAGTTTCTTTACTCATTACTACGACCAAATTCCTGAAGAGAAGCAAATTTAGAGATGAATGGTTAATTTCAGCTTAGATTAGAAGAGTGTAAAGCTGATAAGGGGGAAATGGTCATGTCAGCAAGCTTATGAGACAACTGGTCATTGATGCCTGATAGTGCTCCCAATATGTTCTCTTCTATGTATGTATGTATGTATGTATGTATGCATGCATGCATGCATGTTTTTATGTATGTATGTATGTGTCTGACTGTCTGTCTACCTATTTATCTATATATTATGTATTTATTCACTTTAAATTCCATTATAACCTCCCTCTCTTCTCCCTATCCACCCCTCACCTCTCCCTTACTCCTCAGAAAAGGTATCCACCCCCACCAACCCACCCCAGCATATCAAGTAGCATTAGGACTAAGTACATCTTCTTCCACTGTGGCGTGGAAAGGCATCTCTGCCAGGGAGAAGTGATAGGAAAGCAGGCAACAGAGTCCATATCAAATACAAACCCTGCTCTCCATACTAGGGAACCCACATGAAAATCTAGCTGACCATTGGCTACAAATGATACTATGCTATGCTTACAGACAGGAGCCTAGCATAGTTGTCTTCTGAGAGGCTTCACCCAGCAGCAGATGGAAACAGATGATGAGACTCACAGCCAAACACTGGCAGATTGCAGGAACCTATGGAAGAGTGGAGTTTGAGGGGGGTGAATAGAAGGACCTGGAAGAGATGGGAACTCCACAAGATCAACAGAGCCAACTAACCAGAGTTCAGGGGGTCTAACATAGACTAAAGCGCCAACCAAGGACCACGCATGGACTGGACCTAAACCCCCTACACAAATGATCTCTGTTTTATCCATTTCAGAATCCCTGCCCATCAAATGATATCTTAACTACTTCAATTACAGGAATCCATCAAAGAAAACATGTTCAGATGCTGACTCTAGATGATATCTCACAGCTGTGCTTAGAAGCTTGACTACTAGGTGATTCTATATTCTGCCCGAAGTGATATTAACAGTCACAGTAGGTTTTCATGACAGGAAAAATACTGTTCTGATTTCTAGTCTTCAACTTATATATTAGTTTAAAATCTCATTCTCTTTTGGCAAAACAGAAAATCTTAGTGGAATGAATTGTCAGGCTGTAATGAAAGAACTCTCACTTGAGATGAAAACCTAGTAACAACAAAAATATATCCTTATATAACATCATAATCCTATTACAAAAAGAAAAAAATAAATACAATTAGCTAATTAGCTATCAATCCTATTGTTAAAAAACTATTGAACACCTCCTCTTCCGGGGACGGTGCTTAGAGGCACTCAAAATGGTCCAGCGTTTGACATATCGTCGTAGGCTCTCCTACAATACAGCCTCTAACAAAACTAGGCTGTCTCGAACCCCTGGCAACAGGATTGTTTACCTGTACACCAAGAAGGTTGGGAAAGCACCTAAATCTGCCTGTGGTGTGTGCCCGGGCAGACTTCGAGGGGTTCGCGCTGTGAGGCCTAAAGTCCTTATGAGACTGTCAAAGACAAAGAAGCATGTCAGCAGGGCCTACGGTGGTTCCATGTGTGCCAAGTGTGTACGCGACAGGATCAAGCGGGCTTTCCTTATTGAGGAGAAGAAAATCGTTGTGAAAATGTTGAAGGCACAAGCACAGAGTCAGAAAGCAAAATAAATATGCCGCTTTTTTAAGTAATAAAAACAAACAAACAAACAAACAAAAACCTATTGAACAGATTATGTACACATAAAATTAATGGAAATTTAAAGTAATAATAGAACATGAGTTCTCATATGTTAAAGAATAAAAGATAAATTAGTAATGACATACTGTAGCAATTTGAATCAACTTTCTTTATTTTCCTGTTTCATGAATTTGACCTACGGAAGTGGCAGAAAGATCACATAAACAGTTCACTGCAGGTTGTCAATGAACACATTATAGTATAAAAACAGACTTCAGGTAAGTCTGGGATAACTGGCAGAAGCATATGTAAAAAAATAAATAAATAAGTATACAGCAAAGCTGTTTTACCTGTAAAACAGAGCTAATATGACAATGAGGTCTCATGGATACAATAGCTTCTTCATTTTCAGTCTGACTCATGTTCAGATCTCTGAGGGAGCCAGCAGACAGTGGTTTAAATACACTTGAGGACAAGCCTTCTAAGTACAGGAGATGAAATTCCCTTTCTTCTTCGACTGCTATGAAAATTACTAAAATTTAATATATCTGAGAACTCTGTGTTACATATTTTAGAGAGAATCATTTGCCACTTATTAAACTAGAGAAGACAATTATCCCACATGCTAAAATGACTTCTTACCTCTTGCTCACAGGGTAAACATTCAGTTCTAGGACTTTTCAGAACTATACTCTGTATTAAAATATAAGATATGATAAACATAATGAAATCTATACACCTAAAAAAGATAATCAAGAGAGCGGACATGGGGTAAGAGGATCAATCCTCGTTTAGAAAGACAGATGGGATGGGCATTGAACGCATGACAGGGATCTACTGAGCGCATCTGAAAGCCTCTAACTAGCAGTGTTTTCAAAGCAAAGACTCATGACCAAACCTTTGGCAGAGTACAGGGAATCATAAGGAAGAAGGGGAGTTAGTCTGATGGGGAAAGGATAGGAGCTCCACAAAGACCAAATATATCTGGGCACAGGGTCTTTTCTGAAACTGACATTCAACCAAGGACCATGTATGGATATAACCTAGAACCTCTGCTCAGATGTAGCCTGTGGTAGCTCAGTAACCAATTGGTTTCCCAAAGTGAGGGGAACAAGGACTATTTCTAACAGGAACTCAATGAAGATACCTGATAAAACAGGATCAGATGAATGGGGGGAGGTCCCCCCCTATCAGTGGACTTGGAAAGGGGCACAGTAGTGATGAGGGAGGGAGGGAGGGACTGGGAGGGAATGAGGGTTCGGGGCACGGCTGGGATACAGATTTAATAAAATGTAATAAAAAAAAATAAATAAAATAGCAAAGAAAAAAAAAATATCCCTAATTTCAAAGAAAACCATTTCTTGCTCTGTTGGAATGAATTATAGAGATCATCTTGACAGTATGTTAACAGCCTCTAATTGCTTTTACTTTTGTTGCTGCTTGCAAGGTGTCTAGAGATAACATTTTACCAAATTAGAAGTTGTATATTTTACAGTGTCACACACCCTGATGAATAAAACAAACAGAATAACCACCATTTGTTTCTGCATCTCAGATATACTTAACATGTTTATGACCCAACTATTTAATGCAATGACAGTCTAAAATTGTTCAAAACAATAGACACATGCTATAAAAAAATCTATGGTTCATAAAAACTACTCTATGTTTTGCTAATTACAAGTAAGGAGCCAGGCATAGAGGCACTTGCCTGTAGTTGCAGAACTGTACAGGAAAAAATGGAAGATCATTGGAGATTTGATGACTCTCTGGTCTGCAAAGGGGTATCCTGTTTCAAAACAACTGCAAACAAATAAGCAAATAATTACAATGATTACAGAGAACACACTGAATAGAGAGTGAGGAAAAATACAATTAGCGAAATAGCTAAGAAGTCTCTAAAAATAAGACTCATTAGGTAAACAAAATTATTAGGTTAATAATTTCAAAAAGAAAAGAACTCTTAGCAGGGCTAGGTGGCACACACCTGGAATCCCAGCACTTGGGGAGGAAGAGGCACGTGGATCTCTGTGAGTTTGAAGTCAACCTGGCCTATAAAATGAGTCCAGAAGAGCACATGTACACAAAGAAACCCTGTCTCTGAATATAAAACAAAACAAAACAACAACAAAAACAAAAACGAATACTGATGCCTGTTTTTGAAAGCCATCAAAGTCTTTGTAATTTGTCTTACACAACTAGGTGATAGAGAATGTTTTCAGAATTCATGTTCTCATGTAAAATTACCAGGATCTTATCTTCAGGATTCATAGGAACTTAAAGTTGTAGGCTTCTTATCTAAAAATAATGTATCGTATCATATGACATTTTAGCTCAAACAAGCATTTTGTAAACCATTTATATGAATTGCATGAAGAATATAGCAAACCTTCTTGAAAGCCAGCAATGATTAACCACAATTGTAAGGTAACTTTAGGAAGAGTAATAAAAGAAAACAATAAAATTCATGAGTGTATTCAAACATATAAGTTCTTACCTACAATAAAAGCTTTTTTATAAACAAATGTCATTCAATTTGCTAATTGTAATTTCTTCACAAATTTTCCACTGTTGAACATGTGTTTTATGAAAACACAATTTTGATGGTTGATCTGTTTGTTGACTGTAAATCACCTATTTTCTACAGACTGGAAAAGGATCTTCACCAACCCTATATCTGACAGAGGGCTGATATCTAGAATATATAAAGAACTAAAGAAATAGCAATAAATCAAGCAATCCAATTAAAAAATGGGGTATGGAGCCAAACAGAGAAATCTCCATAAAGGAATATCAAATGGCAGAGACACTCCTAAAGATATGCTCAATGTCCTTAGCCATCAGAGAGATGCAAATCAAAATGACCCTGAGAATTCACCTTACACCCATCAGAATGGCAAAGGTTAAAAACTCAAATGACAACACATGTGGGAGAAGTTAGGGAGAAAGGGGAACCCTCCTCCATTACTGGTGAGAATGTAAACTTGTACAACTACTTTGGAAATCAACCTGGCGTTTTCTTTGACAATTAGGAATAGTGATTCCTCAAGATCCAGTTATGCCACTCCTACACATATATCCAAAATAAGCTCAAGTACACAAGGACATTTGCTCAAACATGTTTGTAGCAGCTTTATTCATAATAGCCAGAACCTGGAAACAACCCAGATGTCCATCAATGGAGGGATGGATACAAAAATTGTGGTATTTTTACATAATGGAATACTGCTCAACAATTAAAAACAAGGAAATCATGAAATTTTCAGGCAAATGGTGGGCTCTAGAAAAGATTATCCTGAGTGAGGTATCCCAGAAACAGAAAGACACACATGGTATATACTCACTTATATAAACCTGTAAGATAGGATAAACATACTAAAATATGACACCTAAGAAGATAAACAAGAAAGAGGACCCGGAGTAAGATGATCAGTCCTCAATTAGAAAGACAAATGGGATGAACAGGGGAAGTAGGAGAAAACAAGTAACAGGATAGGAGCCTACCACAGAGGATCTCTGAAAGATTCTACCTAGCAGTGTATCAAAGCAGATGCGGAGACTCATAACCAAACATTGGGCAGAGTACAGAGAATCATATGAAAGAAGGGGAAGTTAGTATGACCTAGAAAATACAGGATTTCCAAAAGGACAAAATATATCAGGGCAAGGGGGCCCTCTATGAGACTTTTTCCAGCTAAGGACCATGTCTGGATATAACCTAGAACCCCTGTTTGGATGTAGCCCATGGTAGCTCAGTAACCAAGCGGGTACCCTAGTAAGGGGAACAGGAACTAATTTTGACATGAACTCAACGACTGGCTCCTTTACTCCCCCTCCCCTCCCCCCCCCCACTGAGGGAGGAAAGTCTTACTAGGCCACAGAGGAGGACATGGCAGCCAGTCCTGAAGATACCTGATAAGCTAGGGTCAGATGGAAGGGGAAGAGGACTTCCCTAGCAGTGGACTTAGAAAGGGGCAGGGAGGAGATAAGGGAGAGACAGTGGGATTGGGATGGAGGAGGGGGCTACAGCTGGGATACAAAGTAAACAACCTGTGATTAATATAAAAATAAAATAAAAACGGAATGAACAAAGTAGATTAAGCAAACTTAGGAATCATCCTCACATAGAGGAAGCAGAGTCTCAGATTATGTAGCATTAAAGTTGGCTTTTTCGTTAAAAAAAAGACCTGTTTTCATCAAGACATTTAGACAACCTACATAGAAAAAATTTAAAAGAAGCCTTAGTAAGACTTAAATCACATTACATAAAACTTCTGTTTTATTTCATGTGTAATGCTTTCTTTACTGCATGTAGTAGTACATGTATATTCATCTTTTACCATATTCAATTTTATAACACTTTTAATCTAAAAATACAAAATTCTGTATCATACTCAAGTTAAAAATTTTAGGTTTTGTTGTTGATGATGTAATTGTTTGTTTAAATTAGTAAAAAGGCAGATCCAAGATGGCGGTGACAGGAGGACATTGTGTCTGAGGAGCAGGACAGCATTTTTGGTACAGCAACCAAGAGACTGAATTCTGGGCCCTAAAACAACAGCGATCATGTTTCCCAGGTGAGAGGAAACTCCATGGTGAGGGAATCAGTCGGGTCCACTCTCAGGTCACCCAGCCAGAACCCGGAAGACATCCCGGGTCGTGCAGGCACTCTGCCGCCAGACCAGAGCCACATACCTGCATGTCCAGATCACCTTCCCAGGCTGAACGGTGGGCACAAAAACACCAGAGACTGGGAGTCCCAGTTGCAAGAAAACGCCCCAGGGAAGGAAGGAAATGGGACTGACCTCTGGTCACCCAGGCTTTCCCTGGAAAACGTCCCACAGACCAGTGGGCACTCACCTCCAGCCCTGAGCAGGGCATCCAGCAGCGACCACAGAGACCTGCTGCACACACAATTCTCTGTCACAGTCAGAACTGTACGCCTGAGGGCATCAGAGACTGAGTTTCCCTGTCAGGAGAAAACCCTACAGGGAAGGAATCAAAGAGAAAAAAATATTACTATGCTAAAAAATAAATGATCTGTAATCACCGAACATATGTTATTAACAGTGTCTGAACCATATGCAATTAGGTATCACCAAAATTCTGTTTTGTGCTCACTCTTTTATAATAGAAATTCTCATTTCTTAAGGTAATGGCCAATCTGACCAAGTGTTAGTTTACTTTTTTTTTAACTTTTATTAATTGCACTTTATTCATTTTGTATCCCCCCATAAGCCCCTCCTTCCTCCCCTCCCAGTCCCACCCTCCCCCCGGCCCTTTCTGCATGCATGCTCCTCCCCAAATCCACTGATAGGGGACGTCCTCCTCTCCTTCTTTCTGATCTTAGTCTATCAGTTCTCATAAGAAGTGGGTGCATTGTCAGGGTTCTAGGTTGTCTCCATGAATAGTCTTTGGTTGGAGTATGAGTGTTAGTTTACTTTTGAAAGTAGTGGAGATTAGACATCAGTTTTCATCCAGAGAAAATTAATTCTACTTGTAAATCCATTTTCATGTCTTGCACCATTTCCTTCACTTATTTGAACTTGGATTCCTGACTGTCCATAATGGCCTCTATTTTTGTTGTTGTTGTTGTTGTTGTTGCTCATTTTCTCTTTATGTCCCTCAAATTTATCACCTTGCACAAAACTAAATTCCAAGTGGATCAAAGAACTCAACATAAAACCATACACACTAAATCTGTTAGAAGAAAAAGGGAAGAGCCTTGAACTCATTGGCACAAGAGACTACTTCCTCAACAGAACACCAACAGAACATGCTCTAAGATTAACAATCAATAAATGGGACCTCATGAAACTTAAAAATATCTGTAAAGTAAAGGACATTGTCATCAGAAAAAAAAAAATGACAGCCTACAGATTGGGAAAAGATCTTCACCAAACCTACATCTGACAGAGTACTAATATCCAGAATATATAAAGAACACAAGAAGTTAAACACCAACAAACCAAATTATCCAATTAAAAAATGGGTACAGAGCTAAATAAAGATTTATCAACATAGGAATATCAAATGGCAGAATAACACTCAAAGAAATGTTCAACTTCTCTGGTCATCGGGGAGAAGCAAATTGAAACAACCCTGAGATTTCACCTTACACCCACCAGAATGTCTAAGATCAAAAACTCAAGGTACATTTATATGAGTGAGTATATACCGTGTGTGTCTTTTTGCTTCTAGGACAACTCACTCAGGATGATCCTTTCCAGGTCCCACCATTTACCTGCAAATTTCATGATTTCCTTATTTTTCATTGCTGAGTAATACTCCATTGTATAGATGTACCACAATTTCTGCATCCATTCTTCAGTTGAGGGGCATCTGGGCTGTTTCCAGTTTCTGGCTATTACAAATAAAGCTGCTAGAAACATGGTTGAGCAAATGTCCTTACTGTGTACTTCAGCCTCTTTTGGATATATGCCTAGGAGTGGTATGCCTGGATCTTGAGGAAGCGCTATTTCTAGTTGTCTGAGAAAGTGCCAGATTGATTTCCAGAGTTGTTGTACAAGTTTACATTCCCACCATCAGCAGAGAAGGGTTCCTCTTTCTCCACAACCTCTCCAGCATGTGTTGTCACTTCAGTTTCTCATCTTGGCCATTCTGATGGGTGTAAGGTGAAATCTCAGGGTTGTTTTGATTTGCATCTTTCTGATGGCTAAGAATGTTGAGCATGTCTTTAAGTGTTTCTCTACCATTCGATATTCCTCTACAGAAAGTTCTCTCTTTAGCTCTGTACCCCATTTTTTAAGTGGATTACTTGGTTTTCTGCTTTTCAGCTTCTTTAGTTCTTTATATATACTGGATATGAGTCCTCTGTCAGATACAGGGTTAGTGAACATTCTTTCCCAATCTGTAGGCAGTCACTTTGTTTTGATGACAGTGTCCTTTGCTTTACAGAAGCTTTTCAGTTTCATGAGGTCCCTTTTATTGATTGTTGCTCCTAGAGCCTGTGCTGTTGGTGTTCTGTTCAGGAAGTTTTCTCCTGTACCAATGAGTTCTAGGGTGCTCCCCACTTTTTTTTCTAGCCGAATTAATGTGTCTGGTTTTATGTTGAGGTCTTTGATCCACTTGGACTTCAGTTTTGTGCAGGGTGATAAGTATGAATCTATTTTCATTTTTCTACATGTAGACATCCAGTTGGACCAGCACCATTTGTTGAAGATGCTATCTTTTTTCCCATTGTATGGTTTTGGCATCTTTGTCAAAGATCTGGTGTCCATAAGTGTGTGGGTTCATTTCTGGGTCCTCTGTCCGGTTCCATTGATCCACCATTCTATTTCTATGCCAGTACCATGCAGGATAAACCCATTAAAATCTGCACATCTAAAGAAACTAAGCAAGAGAGAGGACCCTGACTAAAACGCTCAATCCCCATCCTGAAAGGCAAAGAGGATGGACTTCAGAAGAAGAAGAAAACAGGAAACAACCTAGGAACCTGCTCCAGAGGGCCTCTGAAAGCCAGAAGAACAAAACAGGAAACAACCAGGAACCTGCCACAGAGGGCCTCTGAACACCTCTACCCTGCAAACCATCATAGCAGATGCTGAGCCTGATGGCTAACTGTTGGGCAGAATGGATGGAATCTTATGTAAGAAGTGGGAAATAGTAAGAGCTAGAGAGGTCAGGAACTCCACAAGGAGAGCAACAGAACAAGAAAATTTGAACACAGGAGACTTCCCAGAGACTCATACTCCAACCAAGGACTATTCATGGAGATAACCTAGAACCCATGCACAGATGTAGCCCATGGCAGTTCAGTGTCCGAGTGGGTTACATAGTAATAGGAAGAGGGACTGCCTATGACATAATCTGATTGTCCTGTTCTTTGATCACATCCCCCTGATGGGGGAGCAGCTTTACCATGCCACAGAAGATGACAATGTATCCACTTCTGATGAGAACTGATAGACTAAGATCAGAAAGAAGGAGAGGAGGACCTCCCCTATTAGTGGACTTGGGGAGGGGCATGCGTGAAGAAGGAGGAGGGAGGGTGGGAACGGGAGAGGAGGAGGGAGGGGGTTATGGGGAGGATACAAGTGAATAAAGTGTAATTAATAAAAGTTAAATAAAAAATTAAAAAAAAAAGAAAAGAATGCATGTAAGGAGTATCGGAGAACCACGGGATATAAAAGTATTGCTGAAAGAGTAAAAGCAGGAGAAAAAAAAAACTTTGTTGAAAAAAATAAATGAATAAAATGCTATCAGAAATACATAACAATGAGAAAAAAATAACCTCAAGGTACAACAAATATTGCAGAGCTTGAGCAGAAAAGGAGACCCTGCTCCATAGCTGGTGTGAATATAACTTTGTACAACCACTTTGGGAGTCAATCTGGCACATTCTCAGACAATTAGAAATACTGCTATCTCAGGATCTAGCTATTCCACTCCTGGGCATATATCTCAAACATGCTCAAGCATATATTAAGGACGTTTGTTCAACTCTGTTGATAGCAGCTTTAGTCATAATATCCAGAATCCAGAAACAACCTAGATGTCCATCAACTGAGGAATGAATACAGAAATTGTGGTAAATTTACAGAATGGAATAGTACCTCACAATTAAAAACAAGGAAATTAAGACATTTACAGACAAATTGATGGAACTAGAAAAGATAATCCTGAGTGAGGTAACCCAGAGTCAGAAATTCACACATGGAATATACACATTTTGTGTGGATACTAGCCACATAATACAGGAAAACATACTAAGGTATAGAGTACTACAGAAGCTAAACAACACGGAGAAACCTAGAGAAAATGCTTAAAATCCTCATTCAGAAGGGTAAACAGGATGGACAAGGGAAGTGGGGGAAGACAGGGAACAGTACAGAAATCTTCCGCAGAGAGCCTCTGAAAGACTGCCAGGCATGGTATCGAAGCAGATGCTGAGACCCATGGCCAGACTTGGGGCAAAGTTCAGGGAATCTAAAAGAAGAACCAAGAAACAAAAATACCTTGAGGGGACAGGAAATCCACAAGGAGACAAACAGCCAAAAAATCTTGGCCCAGGGGAATCTGCAGAGACTGATGAATCAACCAACAACCAGGCATGGGAGGACCTAGAGCCCTGCTCAGATGTAGCCCATGGGCAGTTCACTCTCTATGTTGGTTCCCTAGTAAGATGAGCAGGGATAGTCACAGGCATGAACTTGATTGCCTGCTCTTTGATCAGCTCTCCCTGGACAGCTGGCCTCACTTGGCCATAGAGAAAGAGGATCCAGACAGTCCTGATGAGACCTGATAGGCTTGGGTCAGGTAGTAAGGTAGAAGGACCTCCTCTATCAGTGGACTAAGAGTGTGACTTGGGAGGAGAGAGAGAGGGTGAGACATGGAGGCTACAGCCATGATAAAAAGTGAATAAATTGTAAATAGTAATAATAGTAATGGTAATAATAATAAAGAAGCACTACATCTGTGGGAATCTACGCTCCACCTCTTCTATTCACTTTACTCTGCCCTGCCAGCTAGACATGAAATGAACAATTATTGGGAACACATTATGCTATTTGTATTCCAGAAGAATAATACAGCAGAAAGTTTCTGTGTATATGCAGAAACCTTGAAATGCTATGCATATGATTGATGAAAGCTCTCATTGTTGAACCACTGAAGCTAAGCAGCTGGCAGGAGCATGCTTGACAGTGACTAACACAATATGTAAAACTCATTTGCTACCCTATCATGAGACATTTACAGAGTGCCATGTTCAGCTCTTGTGGACAAATATATTTTGAACGTTAAGATTTCTGAATTTTGTAGAATAATATTACTTTATAAGCATATTAGGTAGAATCTGTGGGAAAACATGCAAGTGAATTATGCAATTTCTCTCGGGATGCATTTGTGATAGTCATATAGAATTGCACTAAGAGTTCACACAAACATTTTAGTTAGCACAAATTAAAATGAGTTAATATTTCATTTTCACACGTTATTTATCAATGCTTTCTTTTTTCACACAAATCCTCTCCCCTTCTCCTCTTTACACCTCCCCCCATGTGTATTTTCTTGACCCAAAGACTTCACATTGAAGTTTATGTTCAATTTTCTTACAGAATCTGTTGTGGTTTAATATTTCTTAAGGCGCTGGTTTTGGAAATAATAATCATAACATGGACTGTTGACATTAATGTAAATATCCAGTGACTGATAATACTAACATGTAGGTTTATTATACTGGGAGCATTTTATTTGTTATACACATAACAAATACACATTTGTTTGTTAAACATCTATTTTGTTAATAGTGTGTGGCACAAGATTATGCATGCTGTGGTATACATGTGGAATTCAGTGGAAAATGTATCATGCAGATCCTTTCCTTCCAGCATTATGTGGGTTCTGTAGCTTTACCTGAGGTCATCATGCTGTTTGGTGAATGATTTACCCATTTAACAATCTTGCCATCAAATAATTTTGTTATTGTTGTATTTAAAATATCTGCTATGTGAACTAAGATGTGAAACATAACTAGTGACATTGAAGAATACATAATTTTGAGGCTTATGGACAAAGAAAATACTGAGTTATATAGAAAATTAATTCTACAACATTTAAAAATCATATATATACAAATGAGCAAAACAAGTTTATCTTCTAGAAATGAGATATTCCTCATCATAAGTCAGTTGAATGGTGGTAAAATCTATTCATTGATGTTTACATTTCTCTACAACCACGATTAATTTAATCCCATTACACAAGGAATTGAATAATGTGAAGTAAAAATTTAGAGACTTAAATATAGAAAATTTTTTCTCCTTAATTAAAATCTGGGTGCCCTTGAAATGAGTAAATACTTCTTAAATAAGTATTCAAATCTAAATAAATTTATTTCATGGAAATGTCAAGCTAATAGGAAGCATTGTGCCATTCTTTGAGTGGCCTCTTGAAAGCTCAAAACAGTGAAAAACTATATACAACTTATGATAATATTATAGTTTATTAGTTTTCTTTGTTTTTGTTTTTATAATATATTTTATTTCGATTATTATTATTTATTGCAATTTGTTCACCTCGAATCTGGCTGTGGCCCCCTCCCTTGTCTCTTCCCAATCCCTCTTTTACCCTCTTTTCTGCCTATCTCACTCCCCTAGTCCACTAATAGCAGAGGACCTCTTCTCCTTCTATTTGACCTTAGCCTATCAGGTCTTATCAGGACTGGTTGTGCTGTCTTTTTTTTTTTTTTTTTTATTGAAGGGAAAAATACTCAGCAGATGTTTGTGCTGTCTTAATCTGTGGCCTAGCAAGGCTGCAGCCCCCATGGGGAGGTGAGTTCATGCCAGAAACATGCCCTGCTCCCTTACTAGGAAGCTCAAGTAGAGACTGAATCTATTGGCTACCACTGAGCAGGGTTTTTAGGTCTTCTCCATGCATGGTTCTTGGTTAGGACATCAGTCTCTGCAGGGCCTCTAGAGCCCAGTTTTTTCTTCACTCAGAAGGGCAAATGCGATAAACATTAGAAGCAGGAAAAGACAAGGAACAGAAGAGCCTACCACAGAGGGCCTCTGAAAGACTCCACTGATCTACATAGAGAAACTCATAGTCAAACTTTGGGCAGAATTCATGGAATTTTATGAAAGAAGGGCAGCTCCAAAAGTAGTTCCGTTAGTTTTTCAGAATATAAAATAAGGGTTCTATTTCTTCCTTCAATCCCCAATTGCCACAGCCATCAGATACCACCAAAGCCCTATCTCTACCTGCAGTCCCAGAGACCAACTACCATTAGAGTCTACCAATTCTTCCCAGAGGCCTTCTGGTGCTCAGGAAAACCAGGAGACTGGTGTCATCTAAGACCACCAGCTCAACTTGCAATCCCATAGACCTGCTATGATCAGGAAGCACCAGGCCTGCCAACACCAGTGACAACCAAATGGCTAGAGGTCAGTGTGAGAACACAAACAGGGAAAAACAGTGCCATATGGCACTACCAGAGCCCAACTATCATACAGTAGTAAGCCCTGGATACCCTATCACACTTGAGGGGAAAAAAAAAAAGATCTAAAGATCTAAATCTGATGTTACAAAAATGATAGAATCCTTAATAGAGGAAAATAAATCCCACAATGAAATACAAGAAAATATAATCACCCAGATGAAGGAATTTAATAAATACCTTAAAGATATAAATAAAAATACAATCAAACATGAGAAGTAAATGAATAAAGGTATTCAAGAGCTGAAAATGGAAATAGAAGGAATAAAGAAAACAGAGTCAATGGCAATTCTGGAGATGGAAAACTGAGGAAAGAGAACAGGAACTGCATATCTAAGCATCACCACCAGAACAGAAAAGATGAATGAGAAAATCTCATGACTAGAAGTTACAATAGAAAAAAATGATTCACTGGTCAGAGAAATTGCTAAACATAAAAAAGTTTCTATCACAAAATATCCAGCAAATTTGGAACACCATAAAAAAACAAAACTGAAGAATAATAGGAATAGAAGATTCTCAGCTCAAAGGCCCAGAAAATTTCTTATTCAAAAGAAAAAAAAAAATAGAAGAGATAATTAGGAATAGTGTTACCTCAATATCCAGCTATACCACTTCTGGACATATATCTGAAAATGCTCAACAGCTTTATTCATAATAACCCGAATCTGGAAAAACAAAACAAAACAAAACAAAACAAAACAAAACAACAACAACAAAAAAACAGATGTCCCTCAAATGAGGAATGGATACAGAATCTGTGGCACATTTATACAATGGAATACTACTCAACGATTAAAATTAAGGAAAACAAGAAATTTGCAGGCAAATGGATGGAACTAGAAAATGTCATCCTGAGTGAGAAGCAGAAGGACATGGTATATACTCACTTATAAGTTGATATTAGACATATAATATAGTATAAACATACTAAAATCTACAGTCCTAAAGAAGCTAAACAACTTTGCACACTTAACAGTTATAGTATTCTCCTTACCCAACATGGCTTGCCATCAAGTACTGTCATATATTTATTTACCTTGGCTATTCTGAATGCTGCAAATAAAAATTTGGGGCTTCTTTTTCTTCTTCTTTTTTTTTTAAACTTCTGATTTCCTTCCATGGTCCAATTGCCCTAAGATATCAAGTATTTCATAGGTTTAGAGCAAGAGGACAGCCTTGCCTTTGTCCTTAAATTAATTAAAATGGCTTGATTCTTCTGTCTGCTCAGGATGACTTTGGCTGTGATCATGCTGTAAATTGCTTTTATTTGGTGGCTAGTAATGACCACAAAGGAAAAGAGGGTCATCCACAAAATGGGAAATATGTTATAAAGACACAAGTAGAAACTTATAATAGGAGGAATGAATTTGGGTGGATGGGTAAAATAGGAAATATAGTGAGAAGAAACAAAAATTAAACTCTTGTATACTGTTTGTGATTAAAATGTCCAGTACCAGGCATGAGATATAACTTGTTGAATGATTGTCAAGGGGTCTCATATCCTGCCTGAGAAATCTCATGTTATTGTTTTCTATTTGTTACCTTCTGCAGCATAAATAGTAAGGCTCCATTGCTGAATACACAATGTGCTTATCTCATCAAACATGCAAACTCGAGATGATATCCAACTGGCAGCCTGACTCCTACAAACTAGCATGCCTCAAAAGGAAAAAAAAAAGGTAGTCATTGATATCATACAATGATACCCTCAACAGCTCCCTACCTTCAAGTTATACGGGTGCACTACTCACAACAAGGTACTAGGAGTAAACAACTATATTTTTATTGGATTTGTGCCACACTCCATGAGATGAAATCCATAACTGGTACTCCTAAAGTAGCTTGGAATCTGAAAATAGGTCAGAGGCTCTGGGAGACAATTTGCTTCTATTATCTTATTAAAGAAATACAACTATAAAATGACCCCAATGACTGCTATACCATTGATGAGAATTTTGTTCAGTCCTCATAATCAAAGATTCTTCTTGAAGGGCATTATGATTAATACAGAAACCAAACACTGAAACATAAGCAAAGAATGAGAAACTTTAAAGCCCTAAATGGGATGTCATTATCAAGTACTTCCTGTCAAAGGTCAGGAAACTACATGGAAGAGGAAGTGAAAAGACTGTATGAGCCAAGAAGCTATTTGCAATTGACACCTAGGAAACGCCATGCTGTCTTCTTTAGTGGAGTGACACAAGGTATAGAAATTACATTTTAGGGCAGAACTTATCCAGATTACAAATAGAAAACAGTCTCTCTTGATATATGTGTGTTGTTTTTTTTTAAATTTCTTTTTATAGTTATTTTGCTAGGTTTGTTTAATTATTTTTGTTATGCTTGTTTTGTGGGATAAAACTGAGAGAGAAAGAAAAAGAACATAAAGTTTGGTGGGTAGGAATTTGGGCAAGGTCTCTGAGTAGTTTGAGGAGTGGGAATCAAGATATATTGTGCAAGGTTTCAGCCTCATTCAGAAGGGCAAACAAGAGAGACATTGGAAGTAGGAGAAGACAGGAAACAGGACAGGAGCCTTCCACAGGCTTAAAGACTCTAGCCATCAGATTATGGAAGGAGATGCAGAGACTCATAGCCAAACTTTGAGCAGAGTGCAGAGAATGTTATGAAAAGAAGGTTAAAGAAAGACCTGGAGGGGACAGGAACTCCACAAGGAGACCAACATAGACAAAAATCCTGGGCCCTGGGGAACCTGCAGAGACCAATAGATACTCAACCAAGGAACATGAATGGAGAGGACCTAGGCATCGTATTCAGAGGAAGCCTGCAGGCTGCTCAGTTTCTAAGTGGGTTCCCTAATAAGTAGAGCAGGGGCTGTCTATGACATAAAGTCAATGGCTCATTCTTTGATCACGTTCCCCTGGTGGGTGCAGCCTTGTTAGGCCACAGAGAAAGATGATGCAGTCAACCATGATGAGACCTGATATGCTGGGTCAGATAGAAGGGGAGGAGGTCCTCCCCTATTAGTGTAGCAGGAGAAGAGGGAGCTGGGTGAGACTGGGAATTGGAGGGAGGGGGCTCCAGTAGGGATACAAAATGAATGATTGTAATAAATAATAAGAAATAAATTTTAAAATATATTGTATAAAAATTAAAATAAAAAAAAATTAAAATAAATACAGGGGTAGTGAAGATCCTTTTTCAGTCTTCAGGCTGTCATTTTATTCTGATTACAGTGTCCTTTGCTTTACAGAAGCTTTTCAGTTTCATGAGGTCTCATTTATTAATTGTTGATCTTAGAGCATGTGCTGTCAGTGTTCCATTCAGAAATTGTCTTCTGTGCCAATAGTCCAAGAATCTTCCCCACTTTTTCTTCTACCCGGTTTAATATGTCTGGTTTTATGTTGAGGTCTTTGATCTGGCTAGGGTAAGAGGAAAGGAGAGGAAGACCTCCCCTATCAGTAGACTGGAGGAAGGGCAGAGAAGGAGAAGAGGGATGGATGGAGGGCAGATTAGGAGGGGATGAGGGAGTGGGCTACAGCTGAGATACAAAAATTATAATAAATAAAAAATTTAAAAAAACATGAGAAAAAATTAAAATAAAAACAAAATTACTGTTCCACTCAGCAGAACTTTACTGTTTTAGGTTCTGATCACTTGACAATATGGCTACTACTCTAATTTTATCTATTAATTTTTATCAATAATCTAGTTGTCTATATGTATCCATATTTATTTATGCAAATCTTATAAAATCATCAGGAAAATATCACTGGTCCTTTCCTCAGCATTTTATTCACTGTCTTTGTAAGCAAGGCACTGGTTATGCTGTATCTCCTTGCTGTTCTTCTGGAATGACAGGCTGTCAAAAAATAAATGGATGAAGTATTGGATTTATATACAAACATTTTAGTGTGTCACCATTCCTGTATAGTTTGCTTCTCAGGAAGATATTGTTATTTTTAACCACTCTTTCTTTTAACAAAGAATTTATACTTTACAAATAAACAGAGTACAATTTACATTTTTCAGTGTATTGGAAGCAAAAATAGCTTTTATTGAAAATGTATATGAAAAATGTGTAATATTTGAAAAATATTTCTAAATCCTTTGGCTATGAACTAATAGAGCCTATCTAATTAAAGTTTTAGTTAAATATATAATGATTATAAAATATTAATTTAAAATTAATCCTCTTCTCAAGGTTAATAGTGCAAATTTATTTTTAAATGAAAATGTTCAAAGAAATTGCTCAGAGCAACATTGTTAATAATCATAATGCAGGCTAGTTATATTATAGAATGTGCTTAGCTACTTTTTATATTTTATATCCTCAAAATGTCTTAGATTTCTGAGACTATAACTTTCTAATCCTTCTTGATTTTTAATTAAATTAAAATAGTAAGATTTAAAGAAATCAAAATTGCTCATCTTGTTATAATTACAAAACTCACAGGATTTTCCAAGACTTTCTTTTGACAACTTCTTATTTTATTATATTTTTCTACAAATCCCCCCTTATACTTGACTTTCAAGGATAGAGAACTGGTAAAGTAGAAAAATATAAAAATAACTTTAAAATGCTTAAAGAGTAAAAATCTTTCTTGCTCCATTACTTACTTTAGTTTTATTTCATGTCTATTGTATGTGGTGGTTTACATTATTAAGATAGACTTTTAAGAGTTAGACCTTCCTGATTTACCCTGTCCCATTACTCTAGAACTTGATGTTTTCATGTTTGCTGGATGAAAGCTTTGATGAAAAATGAGCTATACAGCAATATATGAGTGTATCAGGTAATAATAAAGAACTACATAATTTACATTTTTTTGCCAGTCATGCTTGGTTTTATCTTAGGTCCCTTCCCCTCCCAATCTCACCCTCTTTCCCAATTTCCAACCTGTGCCCTCTCCCCCAGTCCACTGATAAGGGAGGTCAGGGAAATGGCAAGGCTGCCCACTCTCTCCATATCTCTTCAACATAGCTCTTGAAGTCCTTGCTAGAGCAATCAGAGAATTAAAGGAGGTCAAAGGGATACAAATTGGAAAGGAAGAAGTCAAAGTATCACTATTTGCAGATGATATGATTGTATACCTGAGTGACCCCAAAAATTCTACCAGGGAACTCCTACAGCTAATAAACACCTTCAGCAAAGTGGGCTGGATAAAATATTAACTCAAGAAAATCAGTAGCCCTCCTGTATACCAAAGACAAAAGGGCTGAGAAAGAAATTAGGGAAACCACACCCTTCACAATAGCCACAAAGGACATAAAGTACCTTGGTGTGACCTTAACCAAGCAAGTCAAAAACTTGTATGAAAGACCACTTTCTTACTGGTTGTCAACTCTCATAATTTCTGTGCCACTTTACCCCACCATTTCTTGAAGTCAGGTCAGACTGCTGGTGGAAGATTTTGTGATTATGTTGGTGTCTTAATATATACACTAGAAGTGTTGTATGGTTACATGAGGTGGCTCGTTCTGGCTCCTTATTTCCCACTGCTAGAAGGGTCTGTGGATGGTAGCATGCTTACCATTTACTTTACAGGTAATATCCATCTAAAAAGTGACTACCTAGCATAATTGTGCTTCTGGTTCTGGGTTACCTTACTCAGTATGATTATATTCATTTGTTGCAAAATTTTATGGTATTAAAATTTCATTTTAATGTTAACTATTAAATATATTTATTTTAATATTAAAAATATTTTTACCAGCAAAGTAATACTTTATTGTATAAATGTACCACATTTTCTTCTGCATTCTTCAGTTGAGAAACATCTAGGTTGTTTCTAGTTCCAGCTATTACTAATAAAGCAGATATGAACATAGTTGAACAAGTGTTCTTGTGTATGATTGAGCTTTCTTTGAGTATATGCCCAGGAGTGGTATATCTGGGTCTTGAAGTAGATTTATTCATAATTTTCTGAGAAAACACAATATTAATTTCCAAAATGTCTGTACAAGTTTGCATTCCAAATAGCAATGAATTAGTCTTCCCCTTGCTCCGCATGAGCTCTCACTAGAATTTTTGAAATTAGCCACCCTGACAGATGTAAGATGGAATATCAAGATCAGTTTGATTTGCATTTCCCTGATGACTAAGGATGCTGAACATTTCTTTAAGTGCTTCTTGGCCATTTGAGATTCCCCTGTTGAGAATTCTTTGTTTAGATATGAACCCCATTTTCTAATATAAAATGAAATTTTAATCTAGCAACATGATTACTCTGGCAAGGGATCATATCCAAAGACCTAGGTCTATGTGACACAGCTGGAATAAACATGCCATTATCAAATACCTTTAATACACCTGGCTGGAAAGCATACCTTTTATCATTCTGGCTGAAATATAGACATGACACAACTTTAATTCCACTGGCTAGAATACCGACATAATTTAATACATACCTTTAATCCCAAACAATGACATTTAATTGAAGGACAGAAAAAAATGAAAATCAGAGAAAATTTTTATAGAATGAGTCAAAAATGTAATATATCCAACACTCCCTAGAACAGACAGAAAAGACAAACTACTTAAGAGCAATACAAAGAGTGGAAGAGTTTTTTTGAGACAATACAGTAGAGTTCAGGAGTGCAGTACAGTTCTGGCAGTTGAGTTGAGTGCAGTTGAGTTTGTGCAGTTCAGTTCTTGGAATCCTACACAGTTTTTCCAAGCAAAGCAATATAGTAGGAAGCTAAAAGAAGCCAGTTTGAAATAGTCAGATTGGAGAGGAGTTTAGGTCAGAATAGCTAATTTGAACCAGCCATCCAGAATTAAGAAAGAACTAGAGTGTTCCTACTCAGCAGTAAGTAACAGGCTGAAACATTCTAGGCCTAGGTTAACAGATGGAGGCTGGAAGCTGAAACCTTCAAGTTATGGGTTTGCACAATATTAGATTGTAGGGAGGCTAGAAGCTTCTAGGAATAGGTCTAGGATTAGTCAGAGAGAAACACTCTGGTCTCAGACCAAGCCATGTATTCAAAAAGTTTGGAAATGGTTCTCATGTCATGTCAATCTCGGAGGTAAATAATAACTACGTTTCACCCCATGCCCAAAGAGATTGGAGAAGAAGAAAGCCCACCAATTTTACAGAAAGCATAGGACATCCGACACAACTGTCATAGAGGACAGGAGACATTTGACAGAAAGCTGAAGAGAAATATACCTAGGAGTGTCTCCAGAGAAAACATCAGTTCTTCAAGTTCATCTCCATGCCTAGAAAGACTCGGGAGACTCTGGAGCTGTGAGAGCCTCAATCTCTTAGGAAGGATCATTCACAGAGAAAGCATTAGTCTTGTGTATTTCACTGGATGCCCAGGGAAATTCAGAAGACTCCACAGCCACAAAGCCCTCTAGACCAGGGCAAGGATTGACACAGGAGTCTCTGTAAAAGCAAATTACAGAAACAAAAGCTTCAAGGAACAATACTGCAACCTCTGAGACAGTAAATCACAGTCTCAGCTGCCAGAAAAGACAATTTTGAATTACATAGGCAGAGTTTTCCTGCATTAAATGATGGGAAACATCATTTCAGATTCCTCAAGACGAAGTGTAGAAGAAGAGGGTATAAAAACATTATTTGAAAAAGCCATTTGCAAAACTTATTGCAACTGTGACCAACTGAGTAAATACTTCTCTATTTTCATTTGCAATCATTATATATTTCCCCTCAAAAAAAAAAAAAAAAGGTAGAAAAACAAAGTACAACATGAAAAAATAGATATGGATGGATCCAAGATGGCGGTGCCAGGGAGACACTGTTTCTGACCAGCAGCACAGCAGGGTCTGCAAAGTAACTAGCAGAAGGAACTCTGGGCCCTAAAATACCAGCGATTGTGTTTCCTTGGTAAAAGAAATCCCCCCCCCCCTCACCCAGTGTGAGATTCAGTTGGGTTCAGGTCACCCAACTAAACCACACAAGAGTTCCTTGTCCCGCCAGAAACTCATTCGCCAACTCAGAGCCACATGACAGCATGCCAGTGTGCTCTGGTCACCATCCCAAACTGAACTGTGGGCCCCACAACACCAGAGATCTCTGGGATTTCCAGTTGAGAGAAACCCCCATGGTTCAGGAAGCTATCTGGAAAGACCTCAGTTCACCCAGACAATCCTGAGAAAAGGACCCAGGGTCCAGTTGGCGCCCAGCCACCAGCCCAGGAGCCCAGCCACCAGCCCAGGAGCCCAGCCACTAGCACAGAGTCGTGCCTGTGTGCCCAACTCACCATCCCAGACAGAACTGAGGGCTCCAGGGCACCAGAGACTGGGTTTCTCTGAAGGATGGAAACCCCATGGTAAGAGGAATATCAGGTCTGATCTCAGAGCACTCAGCCTAATGCTCCCCAGCCCCCAAAACGTTCTCAGGAAAAGCTCCCGGGTTCCTGCATGCGCCCAGGTCACCAGTCACCATCCAGGTGGAGCCACGTTCCTACTCGCCATCCCAGATGGCACTGCAGATACCAAAACAGCACAGACTGGGTGCCCCTGTCAAGAGGAAACCCCACAGTGGGGTAAACATCAGATCTAACCTCAGGAAACCTAGCTACAGAAAAGTTTTTGGGTTCGTGCCGACTCTAGGCTATGGCATTCTACTGTACGCATGAGTGCTGTGCTCACCTGCCATTGATTACTGCTAGGGTAATGGGGAACACAGTTCCTACTTCAGACCTACACAAGCCTGAGAGGACACTGGCACAGCCCTCAGATAGTGCTCCAAGTTTCAACCAGTTATCCCTAGCTATACTGACAAAACCAGAGGGTTCCCTGGTTTTTCAAGAGGGCTGCACCCAGCCAATACAGCTTAACAGCAGCAGCAGCAGCAGCAGCAGCAGCAGCAGCTCACTAAATTCAGAGCAAGAAACCCTGCAACAGTCTTTAGGACTTCTCCTGATGAAAGGAGAGCCTTTCTAAACACCACAGTTACCACACAGGTACATATGCCTGAGGTGAACTGTGACAATTCCTGAGAATCATTGCCATTCAGTTGACCATACACAAAAAGCCGAGGAGATCTCCTTCAGAACCCTGCCAGGGTGATTCTTCCCACCCCAGGATTCCAGCACGCACCAGAAATTAACAAGCAGCACCTAAAACAGCCAGATGTTGAGGCCACAGTAAAAGCACAACGAACAGAAGGCAAAGCAATATTGCTTTCCAGAACCAGTTACCAGGGGCAAGTAGCCCTGGAAATCCTAACATAAATGAAATTCAAGAAGATGACCTTGCATCTACACCAATGAAGAGGACAATAGAAGAAACAAATAAAATGCATAAAGAATTAGAGGAAAATAAAGTCCAACAGATTATGGCTATATGTAAAAAACTAGAGGAAGATGAAGTCAAGCAGATTATGGCCATCTGTAAAGAAATACAGGAAGATGCAGCCAAACACTTTGTGGCCTTCAGAGAGGAAACAATTAAGTCAGTGAAAGAAAAAAAAGAAACAGAGGAATGTTCAAACAAACAGCTGAAGGAATTGAAGGAAAATACAGTCAAACAGATAAAAGAAGTCAACAAAAGGTTCAAGATCTGAAGATAGATTTGGAAAAATTAAAGAAAACACAAACGGAGGAAATCATGGAGAGGAAGAACATAGGAAAGAAAACAGGGACTACAGAGATAAGCATAACCAACGGAATAGAAGAGATGGAAAAAAGAATCTCAAGTGTGTAGTATACAATGGAAGAAATCAATGTATCAGTAAAAGAAAATAATAAATCTAAAAAATTCCTGACACAAACCATCCAAGAAATCCAAGACAACATGAAAAGACAAAAACCTAAAAATGATAGGAATAAAGGAAAAAGAAGATTCCCTCCTCGAAGGCCCAGAAGGTTAGAGTCTCACAACAGTGTAATGCAGCCATGATCATTCAGGCCTTTACAGCCATTGAAGCCGGACAGTATCCCCAAGCATGGTTGGCTACCATAAAAAGCTAAAATGTTATGCTCAGGATGCGAGGCTAAGCACTGCACTCAGGGTCAGCTGCTCTCGACCCAGAGAAGAGCATGTCTGATTGCATGCGGGTTGATGCCCCAGGTCCAGCCTCTGAGAAAAAGGTATCAGACGGGTCTGATGCTCTTTGGATGGATGACACCTAAATGAACATTGGTACAAAGTCCCAATTTATTTCTAATATCAGAGATCAGACCTCTACTCTTGCCTGATGCGTCTAAAACAAAAAGGGGGAACTGTAGA
>REGO01001252.1:24665-42844 GCA_010120015.1 Rhombomys opimus
TTTCATGAGGTCCCATTTATTGATTGTTGCTCTTAGAGTCTGTGCTGTTGGTGTTCTGTTCAGGAAGTTGTCTCCTGTGCCAATGAGTTCTAGGCTGTTCCCCACTTTTTCTTCTCATCTTTTAACATGTTGAGTCCCCAGTGAGGCAAAGTGGGGAAATATTCAGAGGTATGGCATTGTTAGATAATATAATTCCTTTTGTACTTATAATATAGAAAGGTGTGCTTTGAGGTTGATATGCCAATGAAATTGACCAGAAAGAATGAAGTGTCTGTCTTGCAGTCTCTTCCACTTTATATATTTGTTTATGTCAGTATTGGTCTCTCTATTTGAATCTGTTCCTCTGAATCTCTTTCTCTCGTCATCTGCCTCTCTTTGCCTGCCAATTGTGGTACAGTATAAAAAGCTCTAAGTTCTCCTGAAGGACTACAACAGGAAAATTGCTTGCAGACATGTACCTGGATGGTTTCTGTAAAAAATATAAGCAAGGTCCAAATTAAACACTTTGTGTTCAAAGATTTGAATTTGTTGAGGAGTTTATCCCACTAAATAATTCACTGAGGACATATCTGTGCTTTTAACAAATAATAATGGAATCTGTTATAATGTGAAACTCACATGTCAAGGACACATGACTATATTAATGACTACTTGAAAGAAATATGTGACAGCTTTCATTAACTAATAGTCTTGGACCCAAGACCTGACCTCTCTGTGGTTTATGCTTTCAGCTGCCCAGATTGAGGCATGTAGAGCTGCACAGCCTTTCTCTCAAGCAAGCTGTCTTCTTGGCCCTTTTAATAACTGGCTCCTGAAACTCTTACTGGGTTTACCTTTCTTCATGACATCATTCTCACTCTCAGCCAATCAGCACCTAAGAGAATCTTAAGATTTCCATGGAGATGAGTAAACAAACTTTCATATATTCATTAAAACATGATCAGAATCTCAGTTTCAAATACCTTAAAGACAACTGAGTTCATCCTTGCACACACTGGCACCAACTGCAAGAAGATGCCATCAGTCTTGAAGAGCTCTATATATCATCACCTTGTTCACAGATTTTCTTATGTATTAATTTATTGCAATTTGGTCACTTTGTATCTCTTTGCTTCCCTCTCCCTCTTCTCGTTCCAGTCCCACTCACCCTATTTCCTCTGTCCCTATCCTCTTTTTCTAGTTCCTTGGTAGGGGAAGTCCTCCTCACCCTTCTAGCTGACCCTAGCTTCTCAGGTCTCATCAAGGCTGGCTGCATCATCTTCTGCTGTGGGCTGATTCTTAAGGCATTGTTCTCCTTGTGTCCTCAATCCCTCTACTTATGACACTCTTCCTGCCTCCTCTCCTGCAGGCCTAGCAGAGAACTGAGGGAAGGTAGAGATTCATAGTTAAATCACATTAACAACTGTGTGTTTTAAGGTCTCTCTCTGCATAATATTGGACGGTGGATCTCTGTATGCAATCCCATTTGATGCAGAAGTAAGCATCTCTCTGTATGCCAGAATATGACAATGATCTATTAGTTGAGGGCAGAGATAACATATTTTAATAACAACAGCCTGGATTGTTTGACAATTTCCATAGGATGCCTTGGCCCAACAAGTCAATTAACTGCCATCCAATCTCCCTGGTGGAAGACTTGTTTGGTCACAATAGATGGCCTATTGAAACTTAATCTCCCACCTAAGAGACTTCCTAATAATTGAACACATACCATATTTTTCTTTCTGCATTTCAGTTACTTCATTCAGGATGATTTTTCCTGATTCCATCCATTTGATTGAAAATATCATGCTGTCATATTCTTAGCTGAATAATACTCCATTATGGAAATATTCCACATTGTCCCAGAAGGGAATTATCAGTTCTATTCTTTAGTCTTTGGAAGTTGCTGGGACTTTAATCATTATATTGAATGACAAACTTTCAGGTTAAAAATGTTCTTTCAGCATACAATTCCCTCCATCTTCTTTCAATTCCTGGTGATTTGAATTGCAATGTCTCCATGAACCATGTCTATTTACATGTGTAGTCTCATGTAAATAGTGAGAAAAATTTTCTCAGTGAGAAAAATGTCTGCTTAGGGTTAGAAGGTATGGCCTTGTTAGATGATATATTTCCTTTTGTTTCCCTAATTTCTTTCTCAGCCCTTTTATCTTTTGTATACAGGAGGCTACTGATTTTTTTTAGTTAGTTTAATATCCAGCCACTTTGCTGAAGGTGTTTATCAGCTGTAGGAGTTCCCTGGTAGAATTTTGGGGTTACTCAAGTATACTATCATTTCATCTGCAAATAATGATACTTTGACTTCTTCCTTTCTGATTTCTATCCCCTTGATCTCCTTCAATTGTCTTATTGATCTAGCAATGACTTCCAGAACTATGTTGAAGAGATATGGAGAGTGTAGGCAGCCTAGCCTTTACCCTGATTTCAATGGGATTGCTTTATGTTTCTCTCCATTAATTTGATGTTGGCTATAGGCTTGCTGTATATTGCCTTTACTGTATTTAGATATGTGCCTTGTATCCCTGATCTCTCCAATACTTTAAACATGAATGGATGTTGGTTTTTGTCAAATGCTTTTTCAGCATCTAAGGAGATTATTGTGTGCATTTTTTCTTTCATTTTCTTTAAAATGGTGGATCACATTGATGGGTTTCTGCATACCAAACCACACCAGAATACCTTGGATAAAGTCTAATTGATCACAGTGGGTGATATCTTTGATGTGTTCTTGTATTTGGTCAAAGACATAAAGTGCCTTGGTATGACAATAACCAAGCAAGTCAAAGACTTGCATGAAAAAAATTTCAAGTCTCTGAAGAAAGAATTAGAAGAAGATATCATAACATGTAAAATCTCCCATGCTCATAGATTGGCAGGATTAACACTATAAAAATGGCCATCTTACCAAAAGTAATCTACAGATTCAGTGCAATATCCATCAAATTACAACACAATTCTTTACAGACCTTGAAAGAAAAATTCTCAACTTCATATGGAAAAACAAGTAACACAGAATTTCTACAATTATTCTTTACAGTAAAAAATCTTCAGGAGGTATCTCCATCCCTGATTTCAAGCTGTATTATAAAGCAACAGTAATAAAAACTGCATGGCACTGGCATAGAAAGAGAGAGGTAGATCAATGGAACTGAATAGAAGACTCAGAAATAAACCCACACATTTAAGTACATCTGAGTTTTGAAAAAAAAAATGACAAAGCCATACAATGGAAAAAAGATAGCATCTTCAACAAATGGTGCTGGTCTAACTAGATGTCTACATGTAGAAAATTCAAATAGATCCATACATATCAGCCTGACAAAACTAAAGTCCACGTGGATCAAAGACCTCAACATAAAACCAGATACATTAAATCAGTTAGAAGAGTAGAAGAAAAAGTGGAGAGGAGCCTTGAACTCATTGGCACAGGACACAACTTTTTGAAAAGAACTCCAATAGCACAGGCTCTAAGAGCATAAATCAGTAAATGGGACCTCATGGAACTGAAAAGCTTATGTAAAGCAAAGGATATTGTCATCCAAACAAAACAAATGCCTACAGATTGGAAAAGACTCTTCACCAAATCTCTATATGACAGAGGGCTAATATCCAGTAGATATAAAAAATAAAGAAGCAACAAATCAAGCAATCCAATAAAAAATGGGGAACAGAGCTATTCAGAGAATTCTCTACAGAGGAATATTGAATGGCAGAGAAACACTGAATGAAATGATCAATGTCATTAGCCATCAGGGAAATGCATATCAAAAAGGCCCTGAGATTTCACCTTACACCCATCAGAATGCACAACACAAAAACTCAATGAACAACACATGCTGGAGAGAATGTGGACAAAGGGGAACCCTCCTCTACTGCTGGTGGAATTGTAAACTGGTACAACCACTCTGGAAATCAGTTTGGTGCTTTCCTAAACAGCCTGATTTTCAGGGCATTGTTCTGCTTGTATGTTCTGCTTGTGTCCTCAATTCCCTCTAATTATGACACTCTTCCTGACTCCACTCCTTCAGACTTCCCAGAGCACTGAGAAGAGGGAGAATTTCATAGGGAAATCCCATTTAGAGCTGGGTGTTTTACAGTCTCTCTCTTCATAATATCAGAAAGTGGGTCTCTGTTTGATGCAGAAGGAAGCATCTCTGTGGATCCAATAACATGGTAGTCATCGATCAATTCAGAACAAAGAGCAATACATTTTAATAAGAATAGAATGTGTTGCTTTAAAATTTCAGTAGGATGTCTAGACCCAGCAACTCAAATAATTGACACCCAATCCAGCTAGTAGAAGAGTAGTTTGGTCACAATTAGATGACCTATTGGAACTTTAACCTGCACTATTAGGAAACCTCCTAATAAGTGAATACATACCATATTTGTCATTCTGCATTTTAGTTACTTCACCCAGAATGATTTTTCCCGTTACATGCAAGTGCCTGAAAATATCATGATGTCATTTTCTTAGCAGAATAATAATCCGTAATGGAAATAATCCACAATTTCCCAAGGATACTGTCAGTCATGTTCTTTAGAACTTAGAAGATGCTGGGACTTCAATCATTGTATTTAATGACAAAGTATGAGGGTAATTATGTTCTTTTAGCCTAGAAATCCTCCATTTTCATCTACTGATTTGAATTACAATGTCCCCTTGAAGCTCATCTATTTACATGTTTATTCCTATCCAGACAGGCAAAGAGGATGGACATCAGAATAAAGAGAAAAGAGGGAACAAGTCAGGAGCCTGACACACAGGACCTCTGAAAGGCTGAGGAAAAGTCCAGGAAGGACTAGGAGGTAAGGTGTGTTAGATAATATAATTGGAATTATATTATGGGGCGGGGAGTGTGCTGTGAGATTGATATGCCAATGAAAGATACCAGACAGATGTGTCCTAATCAGTGGTCGGTGACAAACCCTCTTGGTCCTGGTGATTGCAATTAAAACTGGGACTTCAGGACAGAGAAATTGGTCTGTGTCATATGCCTAGGACAGTAGAGCTCCTGTGTTTCATGCTGTGTTCCGCCAGACAAACTCTGTAAACATAGTGTTTGTTCCAGAACTGGTACCACATGATCTCATGGGGCCTGAGGTAGTTAGGTAACCACTAATTCATGGCTAGAATTCTCTGCTACATTATGAGTTCCTGGAAAGCATGCCTTACAGAGTCAAACTCTGCCTTCCTTTGGCAGAATGTTTTCTCAATATTAAAATTCATAGTTGAAGATGTCATCATATTATTTTTTTCATTTTTTTATTCTTTATTAATTATACTTTATTCACTTTGTATCCCCCCTGTAGGTCCGTCCTTCCTCCTGTCCCAATCCCTCCTATCCTCCATCCTCTGCATGCATGCCCCTCCCCAAGTCCACTGATAGGGGAGGTCTTCATTTCCTTCCTTCTGATACTAGTCAATTAGGTCTCATCAGGAGTGGCTGCAGTGTCTTTTTCTGTGGTCTGGTAATGCTGCTTCCCTCTGAGTGGGAGGTAATTAAAGAGCAGGCCAATCAGTTCATATCAGAGACAGTCCCTGTTCCTATTACAATGGAACCCACTGAAATGCCATGGGCTACATCTGTGAAGAGGTCTTAGGTTATCTCCATGCATAGTCCTTGGTTAGAATAGCAGTCTTAGGAAAGACCCCTGTGGTCAGATTTTTTGGTTCTGTTGCTCTCCTTGTGGAGTTCCTGTCCTCTCCAGATCTTACTGTTCCCTACTTCTTTCATAAGATTCCCTGCACTCTGCCCAAAGGTTGCCCATAAGTCTCAGCATCTGCATTGATAGGCTGCAGGACAGAGCCTTTCAGAGGTCCTGTGTGTCAGGCTCCTGACTTGTTCCCTCTTTTCTCCTTATTCTGATGTCCATCCTCTTTGCCTTTCTGGATAGAAATTGAGCATTTTATAAAGCAAGAGTCCTCCCTCTTGATTAGTTTCCTTAGGTGTACAGATTTTAGTAGGTTTATCCTACATTATATGTCTATATGAGTGAGTATATACCATGTGTGTCTTTCTGTTTCTGGGACAGCCCACTCAGGATGATCTTATCCAGATCCCACCATTTACCTGCTGATTTCATGATTTCCTTGTTTTCTTTATGGCTGAGTAATATTCCATTGTGTAGATATACTACAATTTTTGCATCCATTCCTCCACTGAGGGACATCTGGGCTGTTTCCAGCTTCTGGCTATTACAAATAAGGCTGATACAAACATGGTTAAGCAAATGTCGTTATTGTGTACTTGAGCCTCTTTTGGATATATGCCTAGGAGTGGTATGGCTGGATCTTGAGGAAGCACTATTCCTAGTTGTCTGAGAAAGTGCCAGGTTTCTTTCCAGAGTGGTTGTACAAGTTTACATTTCAACCAGCAGTAGAGGAGGGTTCCCCTTTCTCCACAACCTCTCCAGCATGTGTTGTCACTTGAGTTTTGTTCTTAGCCATTCTGACGGGTATAAGGTGAAATCTTACGGTCATTTTGATTTTCATTTCCCTGATGGCAATGAGGTTGAGCATTTCTTTAAGTGTTTCTCTGCCATTCAATATTCCTCTATTGAGAATTCTCTGTTTAGCTCTGTTCCCCATTTTTTAAGTGGATTACTTGGTTTGCTGCTTTTCAGCTTCTTTAGTTCTTTATATATACTGGATATTAGTCCTCTGTCAAAAAAAGAGTTGGTGAAGATCATTACCCAATCTGTAGTCTGTCGTTTTGTTCTGATGACAGTGTCTTTTGATTTACAGAAGCTTATGATTTGCTCATTTTTTCCCATCTGCTGCCCCCTCCCTCTTTTCCTCCCAGATCCACCCACCATCCTTTGCCTACCCTTAGGCCCTTTCTCTAGTTCCCTGATAAGGGAGGTCCTCCTCCCCTTTCTAACTAACCCTAGCTTATCAGGTGTTATCATAGCTGGCTGTACCATCTTCCTTTGTGGTCTGATTGTCAAGATTTTGTTCTTCTTGTGGGAATTACCTCTACTCATGACACTCGGCCTGCCTATGCTTCTGCAGGCTTTCCAGAGATCTGAAGGGAAGAAGAATTTCATAGTTTAATCTTATTTAGACATTTTTTAAGGTCTCTCTCTACATAATATCGGACTGTGGGTCTCTGTATACAATCCCATTTGATGCAGAAGATAGCATATATTTGGATCCAAGAACATGGCATTGATCTAATAGTTGAGGGCAGAGAGCAACATATTTTAATAACAACAGCCTGAGTTGCTGAAAATTTTTGTAGGATGCCCTGGCCCAATCTAGCTAGTGGAACAGTGGTTTGGTTACAATTGATGGCCTACTGGAACTTTATCACACACTATTAGTAGACCTCCTAATAAATGAATACATACCATATTTGTCTTTCTGCATTTTAGTTACTTCACCCAGGATGATTTTTCCTGGTTCCAACCATATGCCTGAAAATATCATGATGTTATTTTCTTAGCTGAATAATACTCTCTTATGGAAATATTCCAACTTTTCCCCAAAGAAAATTATCAGTCCTATTCTTTAGTCCTTGAATTCCTGGGACTTTAATAATTTTATTGAATGACAAACTTTCTTTTAGCCTAGAAGTCCCTCCATCTTCTTCCACTTCCTGGTGATTTGCATTGCAATGTCCCCTTGAATCTCATCTATTTACATGTTTTGTCTCCAGTGAGGAAAAGTCTGGGAAGTGTTAAGAGGTATGGCCTTGTTATATAATTCCTACTGAAGTTATATTATAGGAGGATTGCTGTAAGGCTGAAATGCCAAACAAAGTGACCAGACAGAATGGAGTCTCTGTCTCTTGGACTCTGTCACTTTATATCTTTGTTTATGTTGGACTAGTTTCTCTATTTCTGAACCTGTCTCTCTAAACATTTTCCCCAGTGAGTAAATGTCTGGGAATGTGGGATTAAGGAGAATGTACCAAATGACAAGTTGGGTTCCTACTGTGGTCTTGTATCTAAAATTTCCCTGTTTGTGACTTTGAACTGAGAAGTTACTGGTATAGTGACTAAAGTGTTTAAGAGAAGGGAAAAGTAAAAGTAACCTGATAATCCTGCAGGCTAGTCTAACAGGGTCGACATGAAAGATGGAGTGTAAGTGGCAGGACAGAGACTCAAAAAATGGAGACAATACAGATTCCTGTTTCAGTCTCAGTTTACTTAATGTGGAAAAAGCAATATTTTTTTTCACAGTAGCAACACATCTTTACCACATGGCAAGGCATCCAGAAATTCACTCAAGTTTACACCAAGTTTTCTCTCTGGTTCCCAAGGCTGCAGAAAGCTTGCTATCTACTTCTCAGGTCATAACAGCCCACTTGCAGAGACCACCAAGTAAAATATCTGAGACATAGAATTTAGATAAGACCCACATCTGCCAGGAAGCAGAATTCCAATTAACAGACTCCTTCAGTTCTCCCTTCTTTGTTTTATGGAGAGCCTGTCTTAGGTTGGCAAAATGTGTTTTTCCTTACTTGTCATTAAGGTCTCAGATGTGATTTTTATGAGCCTCTGTTTTAAGTTGGAAAAACCACAATTTTACTCTTACACATGATTGACTTGCCTCCATATCAAAAGAGTTGTTAGAGATCTTTAATTTTAAATCATGCAACTGCACTTGCATGCATTGAAGTTGTTGAAGAAAGAACACAAAGAAGGCAGGCACAGGCCAACAAACCCTAACCTGCCAGACCCAAAAGAGTCAGTCCCCACTAAGCACAGAATCAAAGGTGGAAAGCACCTCCTGAGGTTAGTAAATATACCCCAGGCTGTATTGGCCAATTCTAATCTAGGTTTCTTGGCAGAATGTATGTCATGGATCTTATTTCTGATCGTTAACATGTCCAATGAAAAGTTTTTGCTAAACCAAATACCAGAAACGTGATTCTGAACCTGAGTCCAATTAAATTCTATTTCACCATACCATTAATCAGATACCCTAGAAGGAATCATAACAAAAGTAGGTTGCTTAACAATTAATACAGAAAGAGCATTATTATCAGCACTAACACAATTAGCAAGATTGTAATATACACATTTAATTGAATAGGTACCTTTGTTCTTAAAATGTCTTACGACAATGTTTCTAGTTAGCAGTAAATAAGGAGGAATAACACATGCCAAAACAGAAGTATACTTGATTAACTTAGCAAAGCTACTTGCATTCCCAGAGAGAGTGCCTATATATCCCAACGCAGCCCCCAATTTTCCTACATAGGTTTGCCAATTTTTATTTGAAGTCCTCAGAAGTCCAGCACTAACATTTTTTTCTGAAACAAAGGAATTTTCACAGCCTTAACCAAAAGTCAAGTTCTTAATACCCTTAATGATAGACCAGTCCTGTCCACAACTGTAAATTCAGTGTCATTGTCTCAGAAGTAGATGGTGGGTGTTTTTCAGATGCATCCTTTCCAAAGAACCATCAGTGGAAGACAAGTACATTGATCCCTTTTCTCATAGGGTGGGTAAGTCATTGGCGATGTAAGACTGTAATTCTTAATTCCTGTAGAAAGGAACAATAATATCCCTCCAATGTTCCACTTTGCCTGGTTGCAAAGGGAGGCTTGAGCTGCCACCCCAACATTAGCGTAGTAGGCATTCTAACCTATGACCTGGATGGGGAAGACTGGTAAGCAGTCCTGATGGATACTCTCTCTGGTAAAGCAAAGAGGATGATCTCTTACTATTCTTGAAAAGTTAAGAGTCTCTTTTACTGGTATTCCTTCAAAAGCAGGAAAACCCAGCAACCAAGTATTGTTGACATAAACAAGGACTTCTACATCATCCCAGGAAACTGTATGTAGTAGAGGTGGATTAGGAACACACTCCCAATAAACAGTCATCATGGCGGGAGGGATATTCATTGACATCATTATCATTTTCAGGAGAAAGTTCCTCATCCACTTGTTGCACCAGGTGTTCCAGTAGCCATCAAGCTGCATAAATTTCCTGCAAAAACAAAAACAAAAACAGAAAGATCCTTGTCCCCATATGAGTACAGGGTTGGGTCCCTACCATTGATTTGTTAAAGGATAACTCCATTTTACTTTAGCAAATGTTTTCTTGGTATGTGTATGTCAAAATCTATCTCCTGCATATTTACCAAGCTTATCTAAATTGTAAAAATTCAGAATGAATAAAACATGATGAAGATGATTCTTTGGTGTCCAGGGGAGTAGCTCCCCCTTCTTTGTTTTTTTGCAAATAAATCTTAATTATTTAGTGGGCATGCTCTACCAGGCCTTGCTCTTGAGGATTATAGTTTATTTTAGTTATATGAGAAACTTGAAACTGTTGACAAAATCTTTTAAAAGATTTGCTAGTATATCCTGTTCCATTGTCAGTTTTAAATTGCTTAATAACTCCTAGAATATTAAAAGCCTGTGGACAATGAGCAATAACATTCTTTGCAGCTATTTCTGGTTGCAAAATTAAATCCAGAATAGGTATCTATGCAAAGACCTGCATATTTTAATAGTTTAAATTCAGGAGTGTGAGTAATATCCTTTTGCCCAATCTAATTTGGAACCAGATCTTTAGGACTGACTCCCAAATGAGGAACAGACTGAAACTGGGGACAAGTACTGCAAGCCTTGACTATACTATGGACTGTTCCTTAGTCAATCCATATTTAAGTCTTAGGATTTGACTATTAAGATGATGCATATTGAAAGAATCAGACTAACTTTGTAACCTATGTTTCTTTGAATTGCCTTATAACTTATGTTTTCAAGTTTTAAACACATGTTAATTAAAGCCTCTTAGTACTTCCCCAGAGAGCTGAGGAATGTAAAAGTTCCTGACACTGGCCATCTGCAAGGGCAGAGATAAGGAAAAGAACAAGCAGAGATCTCTACTAAATGGAGAGAAAATCACTGGCTGGTGCCTGTGAGATGAGCTTTGTTTGAAAACTAGGCCAAATGGCCCCAATCCTTCTCCTTAATAGCTCCTATACTTTGACCCAAAGCCTGTAGCCCCACTCCTCAGAACAGACAGGGGATGAGTTAATCATTCTCCCACCTTTAACTGTGGCTATATTTCATATGGCAGGAAATTCCAAACTGACCTAAAGATCAGATATTCCCCAGATATTTAGGACAGGACTGATCGGACCTAAGGGTGCACAGAACCAACCAATTATTTTAAAAGTTAAATACCTCATCCAATCCTGAATCCCCAAGATTGCAACCCCTGGAAATTCCCAAACTTTATGTTTTAAAAGCCTAAGGCTTTTTTCTCCAAGTGCCACTCCTTGCTGACTAGCAGGGGTGACCCCATTGTGCAATGGTCAAAATAAACCTCATGCATTTGTATAGTTCTTTCTCTGAGAGTCTCTTTTAAGTGCTTCTTTTGGTATTTAAGCCCCTGCTGAGCTCATTAGGCTCCTTCTGAGCCCAACACATATTAAGGGCATCCTGGGCTCTTTTTAACTGTGAACAATAAACTTTGGTGGCTTTATCTGAAAATGCATTTCCTTTAGACAGGGGTCCCAAAAAAATTAGAATGAGCCCTCAAATGCCCTATAAAAAAGAAAAACTTTTTTGTATCAAATTTTGGATGAGAAGATGTCTGGATTTGACCTCTAGTCTCTAACCTAGACAATGATTGAGCTACATATGCAGTATTTGTAAAAATGTTCAAAGACTGCTTATTAAAACTCTGAAACACAGCCAATACTGCAAATAACTCTGCTATTCATGCAGATGTGTTAGACACTTGAAAAGATATTGTTTTTCTTTTATAAGCATAGTCAGCAACACCAGATAATGAACCATCAGTAAATACCATTAAAATATCAACAATTGTTTTAAATGGAAAAACTGTAGGTTGCACCTATAAAAACTAAATTAATTTGTTGTTTTGTGCCTCGACAGGTTGGACTCTGTAATAATAATCTTACGTATGTTAAAATGCCATTTTAATCAGATCTCAGAAAAGTCTGAGGGCCAACATATTTGAGTTACCCTTTATCTATCTTTATTAACTGCTCTAAACTTCATCCTATAAAACAGGATGTTATAATATCAATTTTGGCATATTTTTTTAAATTTATGTTGTAGAATCAAATTGTAGGTAGATCTAAAAAGGCAAACATTATGGTTTCCTATTTTAGATTTAACCTTAAAAAGTGTAAAAAAAAGAGACTAGGTAAAACTCAAGCTCATACTCAACTATAATTTTTAGCATAACTTTAAATCTTTTTAAACAAAAATCAAAGCAAAACTTTCAATTACATATAATGTATAAAGGGGCTAGGAAATCTTATTAATCCTAACATATTATTGTTCTGCCCAGTTCATGAACCCCAAAAGACCAGGAAAATATGAGGTTCTTTTTATTACATATTACAAGCTACAGCTTGGGTTCACACTCCCAACTGCTGAAGTGGTGAGAGCCAAGAGCTCCGTGCTCAGGTTAGTTGGGTGATTTAAAGATTCTGGTCCCTCCCAGAATGCCCAAGGCAGGTGTGATTCCTGCCTGGAAAGCATCTATTTGTCAAAATGCTACATTTTGAATTGATTGGCTATAAGAAGGTCCCCAGACCATTAATGATATGATGTCCCTACCTAGGGGGATGGGCCAGTTTCCTAGCAACTGTTATCTCTAGTGGGTGGGGAAAGAATGCAGTAAGGCACTCCTTCCCCTCAGGGCATTACTGGACTTCTTTACGAACCTACTTCATGTCTTAATAATAGCTGCATTTATTAACTCTGAAACATTTTCCAAGACCAAATAACACTCCAGATTTTTATAACCTAAACTTCTATATTTTCAGACCCTACATAAACTCCATTATTTTTTTTTAATCCAGCTATATATCTTAAGACACAGGCAACTGACGTGAATCCTGTGAGGAAGGTAAATCTTTCTTTCTAAATAAGAGATCTAGTACCTAGTAGTTTTAACTAGCTAATGAACTGATCAATGAGCTAACAGTGGATCTAATTGCTCTAGCTGCAATGCTACCATTAGCTTAGCATAGCCATCAAGGTGATTTGAGACCCAAGAAAGATAAATTATAAGCTAAATAAATATACCAATCCATGTGCCAATCAAAATGACAGGGATAACTAGTTAGTCCATCACCCCATCACCTAGGCAGTGTCACTGGCTCCTGTGGTCTCACGGCACCCTGAACAGAGGCAGTCCAGCCAGGCACAGAAGATGAGAGCCTGCTTCTGTCCAAAGAGGAACTTGAGAGATTGTCCTCACCTTGCCTCTTACAATGTGAAACAGTGGCTCTTCAGGTGTTCACGGCTTTGTCCAGAGTTTGGGCTGGACCCTAGCAGTGGATCATTTGAGGCAGTATTTCCCAGTGGTTAGCATACCATAATCCGGAGTCACCATCATCTCTTGTGCCCAAATCATCTCGGAGACCTTCGGGGAGCTACTGCCAGGATTTTGGGACTCTCTGTCACAATAAGCTTACACATTTAAGAAAGCCATATTCATCAGGTTTCTGACAAGCTTGAGGGGCAGCATATTTGAGTCACTCTTTAACTATCTTTATTATCTGCTCTAAACTGATCCTATAAAACAGAATGCTATACTCTCTAATTCTGGCAAATTCTAAGATGCATGCATATATATTTTAAGGCAAATAGACAAAATTTATAGTTTCCCATCCTAGGCTTAACCTTAAAAAAAAACCTAAACAAAGACATTAGGTAAAGCTCAACATCTTAACCAACTGCAGTCATTAGTGTAACTTTAAGTCTGCTCTTTCTGAACTAAAATCAAAGCAAACCTTTTAATCAGATACAATTTTAGAGAGGCTGGCAAATCTTGCTGATCCTACCACTTTACAGTAAAACTGAACAGTAAAAAGCTTTGCACTTAGCTCTAATCGGAGGACTGAATGTAACTGAGAAACCTAAACAAAGATGATCGCAGATACATGGCTCTACCCTCTTTATCTCTGGACCAGCATGGCGGCTGGCCATTTGTAACTGAACTCACCTGGAATCCCTAAACAAATATTTTGGCAAAACTACAGCTCCATGTGCTCTCTATACCTGAACCATCATGGCGGTTAGCCATGTATTAGCATAGGGTGTGAGTGACAATACCAAACAGCCATTAGGTGTTACTGATGGCGTTGTTACCTCCCATAACCAAAAGTCCTAACATTGTGATCAAATAAATTTTAGAACCAGCTGCATAGCATAACAGTACAGAACAATTTTAAACTGTACAAATTAGTTTAACCATATCATACCTATCAGCCACAATTTTTTTCTCCTTAAAAAAGCATAAAAAAAACATTTTGCAATGAAGAATCACCAGCCTTTTAAATGAATTATAACATATTTTTAATACAGTTCTTTCTCAAATCATATTAACTCTCTAGCTTTTTAAACATACTTACATTAACTTTCTACAACATCCTATATACCTTCTGGTTCCTAGCTTCGTTCTTCTGGCTTAACCAGACATTTTTACTTTAAACAGCAATTTTTAAATATCTCTTGCTCTCTCTCTTGCTTTTCATAAAACAGAAAAACTCTCATTAAAATTCTTTCCATCCTGACATGATCCTGCTGGAACACAGAGTCCACAATTTGCTTTAGATAGGCAAAGCAAAAACAAGTTACATTAATACAAAAAGAACTTCTGAAACTGCCAAGTTCCTTTTCTAAAATTACCTCCCTGTAGCAGATATGGTGGACCAAGGTCATATAAACAAACTCTAAGGAACTTGCAAGAAGTTTTATGGAACTTGGTGAAAGTTCCTCTTCTCTGTCTCAGGGTGAATTCCAGAATGGAAGCATGTTTTCTGATAAACAAAGCACCTTAACAAACAGTTCTCCACAAGATATATTGTAAAAAACTGCAATTTTCTCAATTAGCTGAACCCATATGGCTTAGTTTCATTTAGGAAAATAAATAAATACCAAAGGTTTTTTTTTTGTTCTTCACCCAAAGGAGAAACTGTTTCAAGTTTTCTGTTAGACTACCCAAGATCATTGTCTAAAATACCTAATAAACTTTAAAACTTTTATAGCCTTAAACATTTAAACATTTTCTAAAACCTCTTTTTACAATATCAAAATAAAGTACCCCTTTTGTAGGAGAGAAATCACAAAGCATAACCATAATTTTAAAGATCAAAACCAAATTTGAAAACCAGAATTTACCAGAGCAAACAATTAAGTTTCTGAAACCAATATCAATTTAAAATCACTCATCCTTTTAATCTAGAAGGAAATGAAAATTATTTCACTAAGGTTCCCTCTTTAAAAAAAAGATATACTGTGACTACTGTGATGGTGGTCACATTATAACCCACACGGTAAACTCAAGATGGTGGTGAGACACTTCACATACCATGTGGTAACCTATATTGTTGCTTTGTATACATATGCATAAGCCAAAGGCCAGAGGTAGGTGAAAGAACACTTCCAACATAAATCAGGACATCATGACTTCACCAGCAAACCCCAAAATTGATGGATACTCCAATTCATCAGAAGCACAGAAAAATTACTTTAAAGCCATGCTTGCCCAATTATTTGAGGCTCATAAGGAGGAAATGAACAAATCTTTCAAAGAGTTGCTCAGTCAAGTGGAGGTAAAGAAAGAAGAAATAGACAAAATCCTTAAAGAAACATAGGCAAACATAGCCAAACAGATGCACAAGTAGAGATAAAATTAGTGGCATATAAAAAGGAAATGAACAAAGAAATAGAGAGCATTGTAGAGAGACAGAAATTCAAATTCAAACAGATGAAAGAAATGGTGCAAGGCATAAAAACAGAATTAGAATCAATAAAGAAATCACAAACTAAAAAACCCTTGAACTGGAGAACTTGGAGAAAAGAACAGGAACCACAAAAGTAAGCATCACCAACAGAATACAAGAAATGGAAGAGACAATCTCTGGAGCTGAAGACACACTTACAGAAATTGATAACTTCTATCAAAGAAAAAGTAAAATCAGAAAAGAAAAAGTAAAATCACAAACTGTCCGAGAAATCAAGGACGCTATGAAAAGATGAAATCTAAGAATAATAGGAATTCATGAAAAAGAAGACTCCAAACTCCAAGGTCCAGAAAATATTTTCAAGAAAATAATAGAAGAAAATTTTCCCAACTTAAAGAAAGAGATGTCCATAAATATACAAGAGGCCTACAGAACACCAAATGAACTAGAGCAGAAAAAAAACACATCATGTCACATCATAGTCAAAACATTAAATCTACAGAACAAAGAAAAGATCTTAAAAGCAGCAAGGGAAAAAGGCCAAGTAACATATGAAGGTAGACCTATCAGAATCACACCGGACTTCTCATCAGAAACTATGAAATCAAGAAGGGCCTGGGCAAGTATCATGGAGACTCTAAGAGATCACAAATGTCAAACCAGACTACTATACCCTGCAAAGCTTTCAATCAACATAGATGGAGAAAACAAAATATTCCATGACAAAACTAAATTTACGCAATATCTACATAGCAATCCAACCCTACAGAAGATACTAGAAGGAAAACTCCAATCCAACGAAAACAAATTCACCCAAGAAAACAGGGCATACAGATAATATCCCAACAAAAATGAAAAGAAAACAAGCATAGAAAAGGGATAAGATCACCAACTCCATTAAAAAGGAACTAACATGCATTGGTCACAATTATCTATCAATATCAATGGACTCAACTAACCAATAAAAAGACATGGGCTAACAGAATGGTTATGGAAACAGGATCCAACATTCCGTTGCAACCAAGAAACACACCTATGAAACAAAGATAAACACTACCTCAGAGTAAACGGCTGGAAAAAAGTTTTTCAAAAAAATGATTCCAGAAAACAAGCTGGAGTAGCCATCCTAATATCTAATAAAATAGACTTGCATCCAAAGTTAATCAAAAAAGATAAGGAGGGCCACTATATTTTCATCAAAGGAAAAATCCACAAAGAGGGCATCACAATCTTGAATATCTATACCCCAAATATGAGAGCACCTACGTTCATAAATGAAACATTATTAAACCTTAAATCATACATTGATCCTAATACCTTAATAATGGAAGACTTCAACACCCCACTCTCATCAAGGGACAGATCAACTAGACAGACACCAAATAGGGAAATAAAAGCACTCACAGAATCCCTGAATCAAATGGACCTAATAGAACTCTACAGATCATTTCACCCAAACTCAAAAGAGTATACCTTCTTTTATGCACCACATGGAACCTTCTACAAAATAGACCACATAGTTAGTCATAAAGCAAGCCTCAACAAATACAAAAAGATTGAAATAATCCCTTGTATTCTATCTGACCACATGGACTAAAGCTGGACATCAAAAACAACAGGAACAAAAAAAGCCAACACACACATGGAAACTGAAAAACTTACTACTCAATGACAGCTGGGTTAAGGAAGAAATAAAGAAAGAAATTAAAGACTTCCTAGAATTGAATGAAAATGAAGGCACAACATACCCAAATTTATGGGACACATTGAACACAGTGCTCAGAGAAAAATTTATAGCACTAAGTGCCTGCAAGAAGAAATTCGTAACAGCACATACAAACAACTTAATGGCCCAACTAAAAACCCTAGAAAAAAAAGAAGCAGATACACCCAAGAGGAGCAGAAGGCTGGAAATAATCAAACTATGGGCTGAAATCAATTAAGTATAAACAAAACTATTCAAAGAATCAATGAAACAAAAAGCTGGTTCTTTGAGAAAATCAACAAGATAGACAAACCTTAGTCAAACTAACTAAAAAGCAGAGAGAAACTATCCAAATCAGCAAAATGAGAAATGAAAATGGGGACATAACTACATTCACTGAGGAAATCCAAACAATTATAAGGTCATACTACAAAAGCCTATATGCCACAAAATTTGAAAATCTAAATAAAATGAATAATTTTCTTGACAGATTCCATCTTCCAAAATTAAGTCAAGATTAGGTAGAAAGACTGAATAGCCCTATATCCCCCAAGGAAATTGAAGCAGTCATTAACAGCCTCCCCTCCAAAAAAGAAAAAGCCCTGGGACAGACACAGCGCAGAATTCTATAAGACCTCCAAAGAAGTGCTAACACCAATTCTCCTCAAACTATTCCACAAAATAGAAACAGAAGGAACACTACCAACTCATTCTATGAAGCCACAGTCACCTTGATACCTAAACCACACAAAGATCCAACAAAAAAGAGAACTT
>REGO01001252.1:61336-75145 GCA_010120015.1 Rhombomys opimus
TAGGATTTCTTTAGTAGAGTTTTTGGCTTCACTCACATATGCTTTCATATCATCTTCAAATAGTGACACTTTGACTTCTTTGTTTTCGATTTGTATCCCCTTGATCTCCTTCAAGTGTCTTATTGCTCTAGCAAGGACTTCCAGAACTATGTTGAAGAGATATGGAGAGAGTGGGCAGCCTTGTCTTGTCCCTGATTTCAGTGGGAATGCTTTAAATTTCTCTCCATTCAGTTTGAAGTTGGCTATAGGCTCACTGTATATTGCCGTTACTATATTTAGATATGTGCCCTGTTTCCCTAATGACTCCAATGCTTTAAACATGAATGGATGTTAGATTTTTTTCAAATGCTTTTTCAGCATCTATGGAGATTATCATGGGTTTTTTTTTCTTTTGGTTTGTTAATATGGCGGATCACATTGATGGATTTCCATATATTGAACCACCCTGTATAACTGGGATTATGCCTACTTGGTCATAGTGGATTATATCTTTGATGTGATCTTGTATTCTCTTTGCAAATATTTTTTTAAATATTTTGTATCAATGTTCATAAGGGATATTGGCCTGAAATTCTCTTTCTTTGTTGGGTCTTTGTAAGGTTTAGGTACCAAGGTGACTATGGCTTCATAAAGTGAGTTTGGTAGTGTTCCTTCTGTTTCTATTTTGTGGAATAGTTTGAAGAGAATTGGAGTTATCTCTTCTCTGAAAGACTGGTAGAATTCTTCAGTGAAACCATCTGCTCTTGGGCTTCTTCTGGATGGGAGAATTTCGATGAATGGTTCTATTTCCTTGGGGGATATAGAACTATTTAATTAATTTCCTGGTCCTGATTCAGCTTTGGTAAGTTGAATTGATCAAGAAAAATATCCAGGAGGGGCAAAGATGGCAGTGCCGGGAGAACAGCATGTCTGAGAAGTGGGACAGCACTCTCCATGCAGCGACCAGGAGACTGAACTTAGGGCTCTAAAACTGCAACGATCCTGTTTCCCAGGTGAGGGGAGGCTCCCATGGCATGGGAATCTGTCGGGTCCACTCTCAGCTGCCCAGCCAGAACCCGGAAGAGAACCCGGCTAACGCGAGCTTTGGGTCTCCAGGCTGGTGCCGCAAGACTACGTGTCCCTATCACTTTCCCAGGCGGATTGGTGGGCACAAGGGTGCCTGAGACTGGGAGTCCCAGCCGCAAAAAAAACCCCAAGGGGAAGCAAAGTTGAGAGTCTGATCACGGGTCACCCAGTCTTTCCCTGGAAGGTCTAGCTGCCCACGGGTACATAATGAAATCTAGACACCTAAAAATGATAATCAAGAGAGTGGACATGGAGTAAGATGATCAATCCTCGTTTAGAAAGACAGATGGGATGTGCATTGAAGGTATGACAGGAGTCTACTGAGCACATCTGAAAGACCCTAACTAGCAGTGTTTTCAAAGCAAAAACTCATGACCAAACCTTTGGCAGAGTACAGGAATCATAGGAAAGAAGGGGAGTTAGTCTGATGGGGAAATGATAGGAGCTCTACAAGGACCAACTATATCTGGGCACAGGGTCTTTTCTGAGACTGACATTCAACCAAGGACCATGTATGGATATAACCTAGAACCTCTGCTCAGATGTAGCATGTGGTAGCTCAGTAACCAATTGGTTTCCCAAAGTGAGGGGAACAAGGACTATTGCTAACAGGAACTCAATGACTGGCTCTTTGGCCTCCCCACCTCCCAAGGGAGGAGCAGTCCTGTTAGGCTACAGAGGAGGGCTTTGCAGCCAGTCCTGAAGATGCCTGATAAAACAGGATCAGATGAATGGGGAGGAGGTCCCCCCCATCAGTGGACTTGGAAAGGGGCACGGTGGAGATAAGGGAGGGAGGGAGGGACTGGGAGGGAATGAGGGATTGGGACATGGCTGGGATACAGAGTTAATAAAATGTAACTGATAAGGAAAAAAATTAAAAAATAAAAAATTTAAAAAAAGAAATCAAATAAAGCTGCTACAAACATGGGAAAAAAAGAAAAAGAAATAGAAAAATATCCATTTCATTTAGATTTTCAAATTTTGTAGCATATAGACTTTGAAGTAACTCCTAATGATTGCTTGGATTTCTTCAGTGTCTGTAGGTATGTCCCCCTTTTCATATCTAATTTTGTTGATTTTGATGGTGTCTCTATGCCTTTTAGTTAGCTTGGCTAAGGGTTTGTCTATCTTGTTGATTTTCTTAAAAAAGCAGCTTTTGGTTTCATTAATTCTTTGAATTGTGTTATTTGTTTCTAATTGATTGATTTCAGCCCTGAGTTTGATTATTTCCAGCCATCTGCTCCTTCTTGGTGTGTCTGCTTCTTCTTTTTCTAGGGTTTTTAAGTGAGCCATTAAGTTGCTTGAATGTGCTGTGTCAGATTTCTTCTTGAAGGCACTTAGTGCTATGAACTTTCCTCTTAGCACTGCTTTCATTGTGTCCCATATGTTTGGGTATGTTGTGTCTTCATTTTCATTGAGTTCTAGGAAGACTTTAATTAATTATTTTTTATTTCTTCCCTGACCCAGCTGTCATTTAGTAGCAAGTTTTTCATATTCCATGTGTCTGCAGGTTTTTTGCAATTTCTGTTGTTGTTGAGGTCGAGCTTTATTCCATGTTGATCAGGCAGGATACAAGGGATTATTTCAATCTTCTTGTATCTGCTGAGGCTTGCTTTGTGACTAACTATATGGTCTATTTTGGAGAAGTTCCATGAAGTGCTCAGAAGAAGGTAAATTCTTTTATGTTTTGGTGTAAGGTTCCATAAATCAAACAGAGGTCTGATTCATGACCTCTGTTAGAGACATTTTTTCTTTGTTTAATTTCTGTTTTTTTTTTAACTTGTCCTTTTTTAAGAGTGGGATGTTGAAGTCTCCCACTATTAGTGTGTGGGATCTATGTGTGGTTTAAGTTTTATCAATATTTCTTTTACAAATGTGGGTGCCCTGTATTTGGGACATAGATGTCCAGGATTGTGATGTCTTCCTTGTGGAATTATCCCTTGATGAGTATGAAGTGTCCTTTCCCATTTTCTTTTTATTAATTTTGGTTAAAAATCTATTTTATCAGGTATTAGAATGGCTACTCCTGCTTGCTTCTTGGGTCCATTTTCTTGGAAAGCTGTCTTCCAACACTTTACCCTCAGGTAATGTCTATCTTTATTACTTAGGTGTGTTTCTTTTATGCAACAGATTGCTGGTTTTGTTACGCATCCATTCTGTTAGTCTTTGTATTTTTATTGGAGAATTGAGTCCATTGATGTTGAGAGAGATTACCAGTGGCTGTTAGATCCTTGGATTTTGATGTTGGCTGTGGTCATAAGGTTGTGTGCTTGGTTGCTTTTTGATTTACTGTAGTGATGTTAATTATTTCCTGTGTTTTCTTGAAAGTAGCTAGTTTTCTTGGGTTGTATTTTCCCTTCTAGTGTCTTCTGTATGGTTGGATTTGTGTGTAGGTATTGTTGAAATTTGTTTTTGTCATTGAACATTTTGTTTTCTCCATCTACAAGTCCTGAGAGTTTTGTGGGGTATAGTAGCCTGTGCTGACTTCTATGTTCTCTTAGGGTCTGCATGATATCTGTCCAGGCCCTTCTGGCTTTCATAGTCTCTGTTGAAAAGTCAGGTGTGATTCTAATGGTTTTGCCATTGCATGTTACTTGGCCTTTTTCCCTTGCAGCTTTTAATATTTTTTCTTAGTTCTGTATACTTACTGTTTGATTATTATGTACTGGGAGGATTTTCTTTTCTGGTTAAATTTATTGGGTGTTCTGTAGGCCTTTACATTCATATTGGCCTCTCCATTAAGTTAGGGAAGTTTTCTTCAATGATTTTGTTGAAAATATTTCCCAGGCCTTGAAGCAGGGAATCTTCTTTTTCCTGTATTCCTATTATTCGTAGGTTTTGTCTTTTTATGTTGTCCTGAATTTCTTGGACAGTCTGTGTCAGGAATTTTCTAGATTTAACATTTAATATTTAACATTATATCTATTTCTTCCACCGTATCTTCCACACCTGAGATTCTTCCATCTCTTGTAGTCTATTGGTTATGCTAACCTCTGTAGTTCCTGTTTTCTTCCCCAAATTCTTTCTCTCCACAATTTTCTCCATTTGTGTTTTCTTTAATTTTTCTAATTCTATCTTTAGATCTTGAGCCATTTTGTTGTTTTCCTTCACCTGACTGTATTTTCCTGTTTTTCCATCAATCCTTCACCTGTTGTTAGAACAATATTCTGTTTCTTATATTTCATTCAGTGATTTCAGCATTTCCTCTCTAAAGGCCACAAACTGTTTGGCTGCAACTTCCTGTATTTCTTTATGGATGGGTATCATTTGTTTTTTTTTTATCTTTCTCTGTTTCTTCATGGATCGCCATAAACTGTTTGAGTTTATCTTCCTCTAGGTCTTTACATATTTTATTTGTTTCCTCTGTTAATCTCTTCATGATCACAGATGTTAGGTCATCTTCTTGAATTTCAATTATGCTGTGGTGTCTAGGGCTACTTGCCCCTGGATGACTGGGTTCTGGAGATGCCATATTGTTCTGGCTTTTGTTGGTTGAACTTTTATGCTGTCCTCTACCCACTGGGTTATCTTAGGTGTTTGGAGTTAGTTTCTGGTGGTTCCTGGAATCCCATGGTGGCGAGAATGCCTTTGGCAGAAAGATGGTTTTTCCTGAAGGAAGCCTTCTCAGTTTTTTGGGTATAGTCACGGGATGGCTGGTGTTTTTCAAGAGTTGCCACAGCTCACCTCAGGCATAGAGAGACCTGAGTGGTAACTATGGTCCTTGTTAGTCGAGAGGGCTCTCCTCTTACTGGGAGAAGTCCTGAAGACAGCTGCTCTGTTTCTTGCTGTGAATTTAGTGATATGCTACTGTAACCTGTGTGTCCTGTGGTTTGGTCAGTTTTTTTTTTTTTTTTTAGGGATGACTGGTTGCCTCTGGGATCAGTACCTCGAGGTTGATCTTGGGGATCCCGGGCTTTTATATGTCTGAGGTTGGGGCTCTGTGCCCCAGTACCCAAGCAGTAATCTGTGGCGTGTGAGTACTGCTCTCCTGGTAAGAGCAGGCTATCTAGTGCACAGCAGGTCCCTGGATTGGGCCAGTCTGTGGGACTTTTTCTGGGGATATACTGGGTGGCCTAAATCTGTCCCCTTTGCTTTGTTCCATGTGAGGGTTTCTACTGACAGTGACTCCAAGTCTCTGGTGTCCTGGGGTGCACAGTTCTGTCTGTGTGAAATAGTTCGTACAATGCAGGTCTCTGGGCTGGTGGGGCATGCACCCACCCACTAGTCTCAGGGAGCTGGGTGCCCAACAACTCTCTGTGCTCCCAGCTTGAGACCGGATCGGTGATGGCAGCTTGTACCCACTGGTCTGTGAGAATTTCTCCAGGCAAAGCCTGGGTAGCCCAAGTCAGCACTGTTTCCTTCCTTCCCTGTGGGGTTTACTCACAACAGGGACTCCCAGTTTCTGTTGCACTGGGGTGCACAGCTACATCTGTGCCTGAGAGCTGGGTGTGCAGCGACTCTCTGTGATGATGGTTGGAGCCCAGTTCAGTGATGGTGGCGCATACTCTCCGGTCTGGGAGAGACTTTCCCCAGGCAAAGCCTGGGTGGCCCAAGTCAGGACTGTTTCCTTCCTTCCCTGTGGGAGCCTCTCCTGACAGGGACTCCCAGTCTCTGTTGCCCCGGGGTGCGCCGCTCTGTGCCAGAGAGCTGGGCGCGCAGCCACTCTCTGGGCTGGCAGCTGGAGCCTAGTTCAGTGATGGCAGCTTATACCTCCCAGTCTGCGAGACTTTTTCCTGGTAAAGACTGGGTGACCCGTGGCCAGTCCTGCTACTTTCCTTCCCCATGTGTTTTTCTTGTGACTGGGACTCCCAGTTTCTGGTGTTTTTGTGCCCACTGATCAGCCTGGGAACATGATCCGGACAGGCAGGCATGTGGCTCTCTTCCTGTGACCTAGTGCCTGCGTGACCAGGGATCTCTTCCAGGTTCTGGCTGGGTGGCCTGATTCCCATGCGTGGGGTTTGCCTCTCACCTGGGAAACATGATCTCTGTTGTTTTAGGGCTCACAGTTCAGTTTCTTAGTTGCTAAGGAAAATGTTGTCCTGCTCCTCAGTTGCGCTGCCATCTTGCCCCCCCTCCTTGATTCTCTCAGGTTTGATTCAGCATCTCTGGTGTCCAGTTCTTTTGTTCTGCAAACATGTAATTTCTCACAAGAATTATAGAGTTCTTTAATTATGAATGTAAGAGATGTGCAGGATGAAACTAAACTGTAAGTCAATTTAATCGATATCAATTAAGAGGTTAGCATAATACATTTTGAAGATATTATAGCCAAGGATTTATTGGCCAAGTATTGTTGAAGTTTTGGCTGGAGACACATTTTTATTTCTCAGTCAATTTTAGAGTTGTTCCTATGTAAAGGGGTTAGCAATATACGTTACCATTTTTATTGAAAATACAATCATTATCGTGATGATATAAAAACAAGGTTGGATAGATCAAAATATCTTTTCATGATCTTGTATGCCTGTTGTATTAGGCCAAGTTGCTACCTATTTCCCTGGAGAAGCCTCCCGTTAGAGAGACAAGCTGGTTGCCTTGAGCAATAGAAAACACATATTTTACGTAAACTTTTTATAAACTCCTCTTTAAATTCAGAATATAAGCATACCATAGGTATCTTGTACCTGTTTTGATGTAGTCCTATATATTTATTTTTATATATGTTCTATTTACTTGTCCTATCCTCTTGATTATATAGAATGTTTAATTATTCCTTTATAGCCAAACTTAATTTCTTACCTTTAGAATTTAAGCATATCCTAGGCATCTTGTGGCATCCTAGGGCTTTTCACTGATATTGGCCATTTTTTTTAAATTGTCCTATTTTATATAGACCAGGAAGATATGCATTTTAGCTGAACTTTATATAAACTCTCTTAGCATCAGCATATTAACTCTCTTACCCTTAGCATTAAGTATATGCTAGGCATCTTGCACCTGGATTTTTACATTGATTTTAGCTACTCTTTGGTTTGCTCTCTTTTTGATATGGGATGGACAGTTTTGTTTTTAAACGTATGAATATAATTTTTGAGTTTTTAAGACTAAACTATGGTGGCATGTACTTTGCCATCTTTAAGCCTCTTGTGATATCATAATGTCATTGTGATATCATAATACCTTTGTAATGTCATAACGGCATTGAGATGCCATAAGAGCATTGTGATGTCATCATAGCATTGTGATGTCATAGCATTGTGATGTAATAATACTATTGTGATATCATAATGACATTGGGATATAGTACACTTGTTATGTCATAACATCATTGGGATATAATAATAGCATTGGGATATCATTATAGGATTGTAATGTCATAATTCCAATATGATAATATATTATATGATGTCATTATTGCATTATGATGTCATAAAAGCATAGTTATGTAATAATACTTTTGTGATGGCATAATGCCATTGTGATACCATAAAAGGATTTTGACAAAATAACATTGTGTTGTCCTTATGCCATTATGATATCCTAATTCCATTGTGATATTATACAATATGATATTATCTTTGCATTTTGATGTCATAATAGCATGGTGATATCATAATAGTACTGTCATAACAGTATTTTGATGGCTTAAGAGTATTGTGATGTCATCATTGCATTGTTATTTCATAATACAACTGTAAAATTATTCCATATGATACCATCATTAGTTGTGATGTCATAATAGCATTTTGATGTCATAATAGTGTTGGGATGTCATGATGAATATTGATGTCATAATACCATTTAGATCTCAGGATAGCATGGTGATATCATAAAAGCATTGTGATGTCAAAATTCTACTGTGATGTCAACATTCTTTTGTGATGGCATACCACAATCTTGTCCTAATAACATTGTGATATCATAATAGCATTGTGATGTCATTATACCATTGACCATGGTATATGTGAAATCATAATACCATTGTTATGTCATAATAACATTGGGATGTCATGATGAGTTTTGATGTCATGATGCCTTTGTGATGTCATAATAGCATTGTGATGTCATCATAGCATTGTAAAGTCATACCGTTGTGAAGTCATAATAGCATTTTGATATCAAAAATCCATTGTGATGACATACCCCAATCATGTAATACCATTATGAAGTAATAATACCATTTTTGTGATCATAATAGCATTGTCATGTCATAATACAATTATGATATCTCAATATGATTGAAATATAAAAATATTGTGATATTATAATAGCATAGCATTTTAAGGTCATAATGAAACTGTGATGTCAAAATTCCACTGTGATATCTTAATGACAATGTGAAGTCATAATAGAATTGTGATGTCATAATACCTTTAGACTATTATGACACCATTGTTATGTCATAAAACCATTGTGATGTCAAAATAACACTGAGATATCATGACACAATTGTGATGACATAATACAACTGAGATGTCATAATAAAGTTGTGATGTCATAATATACTTGTGATGTCATAATATCATTGAGATGTCATAATGGCATTGGGATGTCATAATATAATGTGGTGTCATAATCCATGTGATGTATATAGTAGCATATTGAAGTCATAACCCTATTGTGATGTGATTAATAGCACTGTGATATCAGCAAAGCATTGTGATGTCATACCATTGCTGTTATAATGTTCTTTTGAAAGGATTACAACTTACCCTTGTTCATTCAAATGATTATTTTTACCTCTCATTTTCACCTTTGATCCGGATATTGCATTATTATACTTAATCTAAGCATCTTGTCTCAATTTTGTGTAAACAGGCCAGAATAAAGCATCTAACCACAATGTTGAGCTATAAGAGGAGCCAGGGGGCAGGAAATAAGTGAGAGGAGAGAGGGCAAGGGAGCAGAGCTTGGAGAGCAGAGCTGGAGGAGAGATTTTGGAACAGCATGGAGAGAATGAACCAGACCTAAGACTTCACAAAAACCTAGTATAATTGGTAAAATCTAAATTTTAGGAAAATATGAGGGCATGACAGTTTAGGACAGAGTAACTATTGACCAACACTGTGTTCTATGTTAACTAAATAAACCCAGTCTCTATGTGGTGAATTGGTTATACAGCTGTTTAGGATTAACAGCAAACATTAACAAAAGAAAAACCAATAATAAATATTAATTATCACCTACAACATATCATTGTGAAGCCATTATACCATTGTGATTTCAAAACACCACTGCGATGTTATATCACTGTGAAGATATAGTAGCTTTATGATGTCATAATAACATTGTGATATCATAATAGCATTGTGCTGTTATAATAGCATTGGGAGGTCATAATACCACTGGGATATCATGACAACATTGGTATGTCATCATACCTTGGTGATGTAATAAAACCTTTGGGATGTCACCATAGCATTATGATGTCATAATAGCATTGTGATAGCATGATATCATTGGGATGTCATAAAAGTATTGTAATGATATAATAGTATTTTGAGGTCATAATGCCACTGTGAAGTCAAAATTCTATTGTGATGTCACACCACAATGATGTCATAATAGAATTGTGATGTCAAAATACAATTCTGATATGATAACAATAATGTGATGACATGATAGCATTGTGATGTCAAATTGCATTGTTCTGTTATATTGTGATGTTATAATTCCATTGCGATATCATATCATATGAGTTCATAATAGTATTGTGATATCATAATAGCATTGTGATATTATAATTCCATTGTGATGTCATAATAACACTGAGATGTCATCATAGCATTGTGATGTCATAATACCATAGTGATGTCAAAATTTCATTTTGCTGTCATACCAGGTGATTTTATTAATGACATCTTAAAAAAATATGTGACAATATTCCTGAACTAAGAGTTTTGGACATAGGAACTGTCATCTCTGGGTTGTGTGCTATCAGCTGCACAGATTGAGGTATATAGGGCTGCTCAGCCTTTCTTTCAAGCAAGCGGTGTCCTACTCAGTGGTCAGTGAGGAACTTGATCAGAGTCTCAATTCCAAGTTCCTTAAAGAAAACTGTGCTCATCATTGCCACACCCTGGCACCACACCCAAAAAGAAGCCATCAGTCCTGAAGAGCTCTATACTTCACCCCTTTGATCACAGTTTTTCTTGTGTATTTATATATAATGATTTGTTTACTTTCTATCCACTCTGCTACTCCCTCAGTCTTATCCTTCCACTCCCACCCACTGTCCTTCCTCTACCCCTATGCTTTCTCTAATTACCCTGATTGGGGTGATTCTCTTCCTCCTTCTGTCTGACCCTAGCTTATAAGGGCCTATCAAGGCTGGCTTCATCATCATCTTTGGGGCCTGATTCTCGAGGAAATGAAATTTTAATGTTTATTTAATTGGACAGATTCCTAAGTAGGAAAACTTCAAAGTGATGTGGGATTAAAGGAAATGTACCCAATGACAAGGTGGTCTCCTTCTGTGGTCTTGGATCTGAAATTTCCTATCTTGTGACTTTGAACTGAACAGTTACTTGCATAACCACAAAATGGACCTTCATAGTCTTATTGATATAATAGGCTGTTAGGGTTTTGGGTTCCCTGGGCTATTGAGTCTTTTAGAGAAGGGAAAAAGAGAAGGAAAGCAGAAAATTCCTGGGACTGTTTTGGCTGAAAGTGAGGACGATTGGTGGTTGTAAAAGATCTGTGGGGCAATAAACTATTTGACAGCTGGAGATGTTCCAAATTTGTGTTGCCAACCCTCTATGATCAGGGTTGCCTTGTCTGAAATGGCTGTATCAGCAATTATGTCCTATTCAGTTGTAACTGAGGAATCCTATTGGTCCTGAGGCTAATACTGGGCCTTCAGGACAGAGAAATGGTTCTGTGTTTTATGCCTAGGATACAAATGCAGCTGTGTTTCTTCTGTGGTCCTCCATTCAAACTCTTTAGAGGTAATGTTGGTTGCCAGGACTGCTTATTCGGAGATGCCATCTGAACCTCAGGGGTTCTGAGGAAGCTGGGTAACCCCAAGTTCATGGCTAGGATTCTCTGCTCCATAATGAGTACCTGTACAGCATGCCTTATAAAGTCAAACTCTGACCTCCTTTTAGTGGAAACTTTTCTTCACGTTAAAAGTCATTGTAAAAGTTGTCAACATATTATTTTAATTGATTATGTGGGAATGTTATATAACATTCACTACACTCCTTTTCTATTGCTCCCAGGTTCAAATTCCTACCCATGTGTCACACTAATTTTTTTTCTTTAAAATATTTCAGTTTTAGGATGTGTTGTTCATATACTCATTGGAACATGATCAGAGTCTCATTTCCAAGTCCCTTAAAGAAAACTGAGTTCATCCTTTCCACACCCTGGCACCACCATCAAGAAGAAGACATCAGTCCTGAAGAGCTCTATATTTCATTACCTTGATCAGTTTTTCTTATGCATTTATTGTTACCATTTGTTTACTTTATATCCCCTCTGATGCCCATTCCCTCTTCCCCTTCCAGTTTCACCCACACTCCTTCTAACCCTATGCCCTCTCTCTCTAGTTCCCTGATAGGGAAGGTCCTCCTCTACCCTTAATCTGAGCCTAGTTTATTAGGTATCAACAAGGCTGGCTGCATCATCTTCCTCTGTGGCCTGATTCTCAGGGCATTGTTCTTATGTCCTCAATTCCCTCTACTTATGGCATTCTTCCTGCTTCTTGTCCTGCAGGCTGAGCAGCGAACTGAGGGAAGAGAGAATTTCATAGGGAAATTCCATCTCCAACATGGTGTTTTAAGGTCTCTCTGCATAATATCAGACTGTGTGTTTCTCTATATGCAATACCACTTGATGCAGAAGGAAGCATAACTCTAGATACAAGATCATGGCACTGACCTATCAGTTGAGGCCAGAGAGCAGCATGTTTTAATAACAACAGCCTGGGTTGCTTGAATTTAATTAGGATGCTCTGGTACAACAGCTCAATTAACTGCCACCCAATTTAATGGAGCACTTTTTTGGTCACAATACATGGTCTATTGGTACTCTATCACCCACTATTAGAAGACAATCTAATGAGTGAATACATACCATAATTTTCTTTCTCCATTTTAGTTACTTCACCCACGGTGATTTTTCCTGGATCTATCCATTTGCCTGAAAATATCATGATGTCATTTTCTAAGCTAAATAATACTCCGTTATTCATTTATTCCACATTTTCCTCAAATAATGTTGTGAAGTCATAATAGTATTGTAATGTCATAATTCCATTGTAATGTCATAACAAAATCATGTTGCAATAGCATTGTCATATTATCATAACATTGTAATGTCATAATAGCATTGTGATGTCATAATAGCATTGTAATATGACAAAAGCATTGTAAATTCATAACACTGAGGTAAATACATAATAGTATTATGATGTCATCATAGCAATGTGATGTCATAATACCATTCTTATGTCATAATACCATTGTGGTGTCATCATAGCATTGTGAACTTATAACATCATTGTGATGTCATAATACCATTGTGATATCATATCATTGTGATGCCATAATACTATTTAGATGTAATACCATTGTGATATCATAATAGCATTATGATGTCATAATAGCATTGTGATATTGCACTCATAATAGCATTGTGATCTCATTATATCATTGTGTTGTCATAATAGCATTCTTATGTCACAATAACATTGTAATATAAAAGCATTGTGAAGTCATAAAACTATTTTGATAGCACAGTAGCTTTGTAATGTCAACATAGCATTGAGATGTCCTAATATCATAATAAAGTAATACGGTTGTGAAGTCATAATAGCATTGTAAAATCCATTGTGATATCAAAACACAATCAGATCATAATAGCATAGTGATGCCATCATAACATTTTATGTCATAATAGAATTTTGATGACATCATAACATTGTGATGCCTTCATAGAATTGAGATGTCATAATAGCATATTGATCTCATAAAACCAAAGTGGTATCTTAATAGCATTGTGATGTCATAATAGTCGATTGAGTTAATAACGTGACTGTGAGGACATAATACCATTTTTATGTCATCATAACTTTATGATGTCATGATGAATTTTGATGACATGATGCCATTCTGATGTCATAATTGCATTGAAATTTCATCATACCGTAGTGATGTCATCATACCACTGTGATATCATAATTCCATTGTAATTATATTTTGATGTCATAATACCTTTTCAAAGTCATAATAGCAATGTGATGTCATAATACCATTGTGAAGCCATAATAGGATAATGATGTCATAATAACATTGTGATGTCATAATAGCATTGTGATATCAAATTTCATTGTGATGTCATATGACAAACATGTCATAATAGCATTGTGATATCAGAATATCATTTGGATGTCATAATGAATTTGATGTCATGATGAGTTTTTTGATGTGATGACATCATAGCATTGTTATGTCTTAATATCATGTGAAGTCATACAGTTTTGAAGCCATATAGCATTTTGATGTCAAAATTCCATTGTGATATCTTACCACAATCATATCCTAAAACCATTGTGATGTCATAATAGCATGGTGATGTCATAATATCACTGTAAAGTCTTTTTTGTTTATTTTTGTTTGTTTGTTTTTGTTTTATTTTTTATTTTTTTTATTTTTATAAGTTACATTTTATTAATTCTGTATCCCAGCCGAACCCCGAACCCTCATTCCCTCCCAGTCCCTCCCTCCCTCCCTCATCACTACTGTGCCCCTTTCCAAATCCACTGATAGGGGGGGACCTCCCCCCATTCATCTGATCCTGTTT
>REGO01001252.1:81240-97825 GCA_010120015.1 Rhombomys opimus
TAGGTCTGCTCTGAGAAAGACCAGGCAGCTGTGCCACTGTGCCGAGGTTGAGGGAGGTCTGGGGGAGGGGAGTGCTGTGAGATCAAAGGGTCGTTTCTCTCCTTCCCCAAACAAGTCCCTGGGTGACCCGAGACCAAAGTTTTCACCTCCTGTGATGTTCCCTGTCGGTCTAGAAATCTCTACCGTTGTCTTCCTGGGTTAGAGGTCCTTCCATTCACCAACTCAGAAGTTCAGGTATTCCACCGCTCAGAAACGGTGTGTGCTCGTCGCCATCTTGGCTCCGCCCCCCACTGTAAAGTCTTAATAGCATTGTGAAATCATAACATTGTTCTGAAAGTATAAAATTATGATTTCATCATAGCAGTGAGGTGTCCTAATATCATTGTAAAGTCATACCTTTGGGAAGTCATAATAGCACTGTAATATAATTTAATTTTGATGTCATAATACCATTGTGATGTCATCAATGCTCATAATACCATTGTGATTTCATAACACCATTGTAATATAATAAAATTGTGATGTCATAATAGCATTTATATGCCATATCATTGTGATATAATAGATTTGTGACATGATAATAGCATTTTAAAGTAATAATAAGTTTGGGATGTCATAATACAGTTTTGAGGTCATAACATTGTGATGTAATAATAACATAGTGTTGTAATCATAGCCTAGTGATGTCATAATAGCATTGTGTTGTCATTATATCATTTGCAATCATAGTAGGATTGCAATGTCATAATAGCATTGTGATGTCATAATATCATTATGATGTCAAAATTTCATTGTAATGTCATACCACAATCATGTCACAATAGCATTGTAATGTCATAATGCCTTTGGAATATCATGATGAATTTTGATATTATGATGCCATTGTGATGTCATAATAGCTTTGTGATGTCATCATAGGATTGTGAAGTCATATAGTTGTGAGGTCATAATAGCATTTTGATGTCAAAATTTCATTTTGTTGTCATACCAAAATCCTGTAGTAATCCATTGTAATGTCATAACATCATGATGATGTCATAATACCATTGTGAAGTCATAAAACCATTGTAATGTAATAATGGAATTGTATACTCATAACAGCATTGTGATATCATAATAGCATTGTGAGGTCATCATAGCATCAAGATGTCCTAATATTATTGTTAAGTCATACCTTTATGAACTCATAATAGCATTGTAATATCAAAATTCCATTGTGATGTCATAACAAAATCATATCATAATAGCATTGTTATCTAGTAATAGCATTGTGATGTCATAAAAGCATTTTTATGTCATAGTAACCTTGTGAAATCAAAATAACCTTGAAAGGTTATTATATTTTGAAGTCATGAAAGCACTGTGATTTCAAAATACCTTTGTGCTATCATAATAGCATTATGATTTCATATCATCTGATGTAATAGCATTGAGATATAATAGCATTGTGAAGAAATAATAGCATTGTGATGTCATACTACTATTGTGATGTCATAATACAATTATGATGTTATATCATTGTTGTCATAATAGGATTTAGTTGTCATACCATTGTCATGTCTTATCATTGTGATATAATAATAGTATTTCTATATCAATCCATTGAGATATCATAATAGCATTTTGATGTCATCATAGAACTGTGTTGTCATAACAACATTGTTATAATAGAATTGTGATGTCAAAATACCCTAGTAATATCATAATAGCATTGTGATGTGATGTCATATCATTGTGATGGCATAAAACCATTAGGATATCATAATAACATTTTAAAGTGATAATAGCATTGTTATGTCATAATACCATTGTGATGTCATAACACCATTGTGATGTCTAAATAGTATTGTGATGTTATAAAAGCATTGTCATGTCAAAATTCCATTGTGATATCCTACCACAATTATATCATAATGCCATCGTGTCCTCATAATAGCATTGTGATATCATGATGCCATTGTGAAGTCATAAAAGCACTGTGATGTCATAATATAATTTGATGTTAAAATTTCATTGTGATGTCATACCACAATCATGTCATAATACCATTGTGATGTCATAACACCATTGTGATGTCTAAATAGTATTGTGATGTTATAAAAGCATTGTCATGTCAAAATTCCATTGTGATATCCTACCACAATTATATCATAATGCCATCGTGTCCTCATAATAGCATTGTGATATCATGATGCCATTGTGAAGTCATAAAAGCACTGTGATGTCATAATATAATTTGATGTTAAAATTTCATTGTGATGTCATACCACAATCATGTCATAATACCATTGTGATGTCATAACACCATTGTGATGTCTAAATAGTATTGTGATGTTATAAAAGCATTGTCATGTCAAAATTCCATTGTGATATCCTACCACAATTATATCATAATGCCATCGTGTCCTCATAATAGCATTGTGATATCATGATGCCATTGTGAAGTCATAAAAGCACTGTGATGTCATAATATAATTTGATGTTAAAATTTCATTGTGATGTCATACCACAATCATGTCATAATACCATTGTGATGTCATAACACCATTGTGATGTCTAAATAGTATTGTGATGTTATAAAAGCATTGTCATGTCAAAATTCCATTGTGATATCCTACCACAATTATATCATAATGCCATCGTGTCCTCATAATAGCATTGTGATATCATGATGCCATTGTGAAGTCATAAAAGCACTGTGATGTCATAATATAATTTGATGTTAAAATTTCATTGTGATGTCATACCACAATCATGTCATAATACCATTGTGATGTCATAACACCATTGTGATGTCTAAATAGTATTGTGATGTTATAAAAGCATTGTCATGTCAAAATTCCATTGTGATATCCTACCACAATTATATCATAATGCCATCGTGTCCTCATAATAGCATTGTGATATCATGATGCCATTGTGAAGTCATAAAAGCACTGTGATGTCATAATATAATTTGATGTTAAAATTTCATTGTGATGTCATACCACAATCATGTCATAATACCATTGTGATGTCATAACACCATTGTGATGTCTAAATAGTATTGTGATGTTATAAAAGCATTGTCATGTCAAAATTCCATTGTGATATCCTACCACAATTATATCATAATGCCATCGTGTCCTCATAATAGCATTGTGATATCATGATGCCATTGTGAAGTCATAAAAGCACTGTGATGTCATAATATAATTTGATGTTAAAATTTCATTGTGATGTCATACCACAATCATGTCATAATACCATTGTGATGTCATAACACCATTGTGATGTCTAAATAGTATTGTGATGTTATAAAAGCATTGTCATGTCAAAATTCCATTGTGATATCCTACCACAATTATATCATAATGCCATCGTGTCCTCATAATAGCATTGTGATATCATGATGCCATTGTGAAGTCATAAAAGCACTGTGATGTCATAATATAATTTGATGTTAAAATTTCATTGTGATGTCATACCACAATCATGTCATAATACCATTGTGATGTCATAACACCATTGTGATGTCTAAATAGTATTGTGATGTTATAAAAGCATTGTCATGTCAAAATTCCATTGTGATATCCTACCACAATTATATCATAATGCCATCGTGTCCTCATAATAGCATTGTGATATCATGATGCCATTGTGAAGTCATAAAAGCACTGTGATGTCATAATATAATTTGATGTTAAAATTTCATTGTGATGTCATACCACAATCATGTCATAATACCATTGTGATGTCATAACACCATTGTGATGTCTAAATAGTATTGTGATGTTATAAAAGCATTGTCATGTCAAAATTCCATTGTGATATCCTACCACAATTATATCATAATGCCATCGTGTCCTCATAATAGCATTGTGATATCATGATGCCATTGTGAAGTCATAAAAGCACTGTGATGTCATAATATAATTTGATGTTAAAATTTCATTGTGATGTCATACCACAATCATGTCATAATACCATTGTGATGTCATAACACCATTGTGATGTCTAAATAGTATTGTGATGTTATAAAAGCATTGTCATGTCAAAATTCCATTGTGATATCCTACCACAATTATATCATAATGCCATCGTGTCCTCATAATAGCATTGTGATATCATGATGCCATTGTGAAGTCATAAAAGCACTGTGATGTCATAATATAATTTGATGTTAAAATTTCATTGTGATGTCATACCACAATCATGTCATAATACCATTGTGATGTCATAACACCATTGTGATGTCTAAATAGTATTGTGATGTTATAAAAGCATTGTCATGTCAAAATTCCATTGTGATATCCTACCACAATTATATCATAATGCCATCGTGTCCTCATAATAGCATTGTGATATCATGATGCCATTGTGAAGTCATAAAAGCACTGTGATGTCATAATATAATTTGATGTTAAAATTTCATTGTGATGTCATACCACAATCATGTCATAATACCATTGTGATGTCATAACACCATTGTGATGTCTAAATAGTATTGTGATGTTATAAAAGCATTGTCATGTCAAAATTCCATTGTGATATCCTACCACAATTATATCATAATGCCATCGTGTCCTCATAATAGCATTGTGATATCATGATGCCATTGTGAAGTCATAAAAGCACTGTGATGTCATAATATAATTTGATGTTAAAATTTCATTGTGATGTCATACCACAATCATGTCATAATACCATTGTGATGTCATAACACCATTGTGATGTCTAAATAGTATTGTGATGTTATAAAAGCATTGTCATGTCAAAATTCCATTGTGATATCCTACCACAATTATATCATAATGCCATCGTGTCCTCATAATAGCATTGTGATATCATGATGCCATTGTGAAGTCATAAAAGCACTGTGATGTCATAATATAATTTGATGTTAAAATTTCATTGTGATGTCATACCACAATCATGTCATAATACCATTGTGATGTCATAACACCATTGTGATGTCTAAATAGTATTGTGATGTTATAAAAGCATTGTCATGTCAAAATTCCATTGTGATATCCTACCACAATTATATCATAATGCCATCGTGTCCTCATAATAGCATTGTGATATCATGATGCCATTGTGAAGTCATAAAAGCACTGTGATGTCATAATATAATTTGATGTTAAAATTTCATTGTGATGTCATACCACAATCATGTCATAATACCATTGTGATGTCATAACACCATTGTGATGTCTAAATAGTATTGTGATGTTATAAAAGCATTGTCATGTCAAAATTCCATTGTGATATCCTACCACAATTATATCATAATGCCATCGTGTCCTCATAATAGCATTGTGATATCATGATGCCATTGTGAAGTCATAAAAGCACTGTGATGTCATAATATAATTTGATGTTAAAATTTCATTGTGATGTCATACCACAATCATGTCATAATACCATTGTGATGTCATAACACCATTGTGATGTCTAAATAGTATTGTGATGTTATAAAAGCATTGTCATGTCAAAATTCCATTGTGATATCCTACCACAATTATATCATAATGCCATCGTGTCCTCATAATAGCATTGTGATATCATGATGCCATTGTGAAGTCATAAAAGCACTGTGATGTCATAATATAATTTGATGTTAAAATTTCATTGTGATGTCATACCACAATCATGTCATAATACCATTGTGATGTCATAACACCATTGTGATGTCTAAATAGTATTGTGATGTTATAAAAGCATTGTCATGTCAAAATTCCATTGTGATATCCTACCACAATTATATCATAATGCCATCGTGTCCTCATAATAGCATTGTGATATCATGATGCCATTGTGAAGTCATAAAAGCACTGTGATGTCATAATATAATTTGATGTTAAAATTTCATTGTGATGTCATACCACAATCATGTCATAATACCATTGTGATGTCATAACACCATTGTGATGTCTAAATAGTATTGTGATGTTATAAAAGCATTGTCATGTCAAAATTCCATTGTGATATCCTACCACAATTATATCATAATGCCATCGTGTCCTCATAATAGCATTGTGATATCATGATGCCATTGTGAAGTCATAAAAGCACTGTGATGTCATAATATAATTTGATGTTAAAATTTCATTGTGATGTCATACCACAATCATGTCATAATACCATTGTGATGTCATAACACCATTGTGATGTCTAAATAGTATTGTGATGTTATAAAAGCATTGTCATGTCAAAATTCCATTGTGATATCCTACCACAATTATATCATAATGCCATCGTGTCCTCATAATAGCATTGTGATATCATGATGCCATTGTGAAGTCATAAAAGCACTGTGATGTCATAATATAATTTGATGTTAAAATTTCATTGTGATGTCATACCACAATCATGTCATAATACCATTGTGATGTCATAACACCATTGTGATGTCTAAATAGTATTGTGATGTTATAAAAGCATTGTCATGTCAAAATTCCATTGTGATATCCTACCACAATTATATCATAATGCCATCGTGTCCTCATAATAGCATTGTGATATCATGATGCCATTGTGAAGTCATAAAAGCACTGTGATGTCATAATATAATTTGATGTTAAAATTTCATTGTGATGTCATACCACAATCATGTCATAATACCATTGTGATGTCATAACACCATTGTGATGTCTAAATAGTATTGTGATGTTATAAAAGCATTGTCATGTCAAAATTCCATTGTGATATCCTACCACAATTATATCATAATGCCATCGTGTCCTCATAATAGCATTGTGATATCATGATGCCATTGTGAAGTCATAAAAGCACTGTGATGTCATAATATAATTTGATGTTAAAATTTCATTGTGATGTCATACCACAATCATGTCATAATACCATTGTGATGTCATAACACCATTGTGATGTCTAAATAGTATTGTGATGTTATAAAAGCATTGTCATGTCAAAATTCCATTGTGATATCCTACCACAATTATATCATAATGCCATCGTGTCCTCATAATAGCATTGTGATATCATGATGCCATTGTGAAGTCATAAAAGCACTGTGATGTCATAATATAATTTGATGTTAAAATTTCATTGTGATGTCATACCACAATCATGTCATAATACCATTGTGATGTCATAACACCATTGTGATGTCTAAATAGTATTGTGATGTTATAAAAGCATTGTCATGTCAAAATTCCATTGTGATATCCTACCACAATTATATCATAATGCCATCGTGTCCTCATAATAGCATTGTGATATCATGATGCCATTGTGAAGTCATAAAAGCACTGTGATGTCATAATATAATTTGATGTTAAAATTTCATTGTGATGTCATACCACAATCATGTCATAATACCATTGTGATGTCATAACACCATTGTGATGTCTAAATAGTATTGTGATGTTATAAAAGCATTGTCATGTCAAAATTCCATTGTGATATCCTACCACAATTATATCATAATGCCATCGTGTCCTCATAATAGCATTGTGATATCATGATGCCATTGTGAAGTCATAAAAGCACTGTGATGTCATAATATAATTTGATGTTAAAATTTCATTGTGATGTCATACCACAATCATGTCATAATACCATTGTGATGTCATAACACCATTGTGATGTCTAAATAGTATTGTGATGTTATAAAAGCATTGTCATGTCAAAATTCCATTGTGATATCCTACCACAATTATATCATAATGCCATCGTGTCCTCATAATAGCATTGTGATATCATGATGCCATTGTGAAGTCATAAAAGCACTGTGATGTCATAATATAATTTGATGTTAAAATTTCATTGTGATGTCATACCACAATCATGTCATAATACCATTGTGATGTCATAACACCATTGTGATGTCTAAATAGTATTGTGATGTTATAAAAGCATTGTCATGTCAAAATTCCATTGTGATATCCTACCACAATTATATCATAATGCCATCGTGTCCTCATAATAGCATTGTGATATCATGATGCCATTGTGAAGTCATAAAAGCACTGTGATGTCATAATATAATTTGATGTTAAAATTTCATTGTGATGTCATACCACAATCATGTCATAATACCATTGTGATGTCATAACACCATTGTGATGTCTAAATAGTATTGTGATGTTATAAAAGCATTGTCATGTCAAAATTCCATTGTGATATCCTACCACAATTATATCATAATGCCATCGTGTCCTCATAATAGCATTGTGATATCATGATGCCATTGTGAAGTCATAAAAGCACTGTGATGTCATAATATAATTTGATGTTAAAATTTCATTGTGATGTCATACCACAATCATGTCATAATACCATTGTGATGTCATAACACCATTGTGATGTCTAAATAGTATTGTGATGTTATAAAAGCATTGTCATGTCAAAATTCCATTGTGATATCCTACCACAATTATATCATAATGCCATCGTGTCCTCATAATAGCATTGTGATATCATGATGCCATTGTGAAGTCATAAAAGCACTGTGATGTCATAATATAATTTGATGTTAAAATTTCATTGTGATGTCATACCACAATCATGTCATAATACCATTGTGATGTCATAACACCATTGTGATGTCTAAATAGTATTGTGATGTTATAAAAGCATTGTCATGTCAAAATTCCATTGTGATATCCTACCACAATTATATCATAATGCCATCGTGTCCTCATAATAGCATTGTGATATCATGATGCCATTGTGAAGTCATAAAAGCACTGTGATGTCATAATATAATTTGATGTTAAAATTTCATTGTGATGTCATACCACAATCATGTCATAATACCATTGTGATGTCATAACACCATTGTGATGTCTAAATAGTATTGTGATGTTATAAAAGCATTGTCATGTCAAAATTCCATTGTGATATCCTACCACAATTATATCATAATGCCATCGTGTCCTCATAATAGCATTGTGATATCATGATGCCATTGTGAAGTCATAAAAGCACTGTGATGTCATAATATAATTTGATGTTAAAATTTCATTGTGATGTCATACCACAATCATGTCATAATACCATTGTGATGTCATAACACCATTGTGATGTCTAAATAGTATTGTGATGTTATAAAAGCATTGTCATGTCAAAATTCCATTGTGATATCCTACCACAATTATATCATAATGCCATCGTGTCCTCATAATAGCATTGTGATATCATGATGCCATTGTGAAGTCATAAAAGCACTGTGATGTCATAATATAATTTGATGTTAAAATTTCATTGTGATGTCATACCACAATCATGTCATAATACCATTGTGATGTCATAACACCATTGTGATGTCTAAATAGTATTGTGATGTTATAAAAGCATTGTCATGTCAAAATTCCATTGTGATATCCTACCACAATTATATCATAATGCCATCGTGTCCTCATAATAGCATTGTGATATCATGATGCCATTGTGAAGTCATAAAAGCACTGTGATGTCATAATATAATTTGATGTTAAAATTTCATTGTGATGTCATACCACAATCATGTCATAATACCATTGTGATGTCATAACACCATTGTGATGTCTAAATAGTATTGTGATGTTATAAAAGCATTGTCATGTCAAAATTCCATTGTGATATCCTACCACAATTATATCATAATGCCATCGTGTCCTCATAATAGCATTGTGATATCATGATGCCATTGTGAAGTCATAAAAGCACTGTGATGTCATAATATAATTTGATGTTAAAATTTCATTGTGATGTCATACCACAATCATGTCATAATACCATTGTGATGTCATAACACCATTGTGATGTCTAAATAGTATTGTGATGTTATAAAAGCATTGTCATGTCAAAATTCCATTGTGATATCCTACCACAATTATATCATAATGCCATCGTGTCCTCATAATAGCATTGTGATATCATGATGCCATTGTGAAGTCATAAAAGCACTGTGATGTCATAATATAATTTGATGTTAAAATTTCATTGTGATGTCATACCACAATCATGTCATAATACCATTGTGATGTCATAACACCATTGTGATGTCTAAATAGTATTGTGATGTTATAAAAGCATTGTCATGTCAAAATTCCATTGTGATATCCTACCACAATTATATCATAATGCCATCGTGTCCTCATAATAGCATTGTGATATCATGATGCCATTGTGAAGTCATAAAAGCACTGTGATGTCATAATATAATTTGATGTTAAAATTTCATTGTGATGTCATACCACAATCATGTCATAATACCATTGTGATGTCATAACACCATTGTGATGTCTAAATAGTATTGTGATGTTATAAAAGCATTGTCATGTCAAAATTCCATTGTGATATCCTACCACAATTATATCATAATGCCATCGTGTCCTCATAATAGCATTGTGATATCATGATGCCATTGTGAAGTCATAAAAGCACTGTGATGTCATAATATAATTTGATGTTAAAATTTCATTGTGATGTCATACCACAATCATGTCATAATACCATTGTGATGTCATAACACCATTGTGATGTCTAAATAGTATTGTGATGTTATAAAAGCATTGTCATGTCAAAATTCCATTGTGATATCCTACCACAATTATATCATAATGCCATCGTGTCCTCATAATAGCATTGTGATATCATGATGCCATTGTGAAGTCATAAAAGCACTGTGATGTCATAATATAATTTGATGTTAAAATTTCATTGTGATGTCATACCACAATCATGTCATAATACCATTGTGATGTCATAACACCATTGTGATGTCTAAATAGTATTGTGATGTTATAAAAGCATTGTCATGTCAAAATTCCATTGTGATATCCTACCACAATTATATCATAATGCCATCGTGTCCTCATAATAGCATTGTGATATCATGATGCCATTGTGAAGTCATAAAAGCACTGTGATGTCATAATATAATTTGATGTTAAAATTTCATTGTGATGTCATACCACAATCATGTCATAATACCATTGTGATGTCATAACACCATTGTGATGTCTAAATAGTATTGTGATGTTATAAAAGCATTGTCATGTCAAAATTCCATTGTGATATCCTACCACAATTATATCATAATGCCATCGTGTCCTCATAATAGCATTGTGATATCATGATGCCATTGTGAAGTCATAAAAGCACTGTGATGTCATAATATAATTTGATGTTAAAATTTCATTGTGATGTCATACCACAATCATGTCATAATACCATTGTGATGTCATAACACCATTGTGATGTCTAAATAGTATTGTGATGTTATAAAAGCATTGTCATGTCAAAATTCCATTGTGATATCCTACCACAATTATATCATAATGCCATCGTGTCCTCATAATAGCATTGTGATATCATGATGCCATTGTGAAGTCATAAAAGCACTGTGATGTCATAATATAATTTGATGTTAAAATTTCATTGTGATGTCATACCACAATCATGTCATAATACCATTGTGATGTCATAACACCATTGTGATGTCTAAATAGTATTGTGATGTTATAAAAGCATTGTCATGTCAAAATTCCATTGTGATATCCTACCACAATTATATCATAATGCCATCGTGTCCTCATAATAGCATTGTGATATCATGATGCCATTGTGAAGTCATAAAAGCACTGTGATGTCATAATATAATTTGATGTTAAAATTTCATTGTGATGTCATACCACAATCATGTCATAATACCATTGTGATGTCATAACACCATTGTGATGTCTAAATAGTATTGTGATGTTATAAAAGCATTGTCATGTCAAAATTCCATTGTGATATCCTACCACAATTATATCATAATGCCATCGTGTCCTCATAATAGCATTGTGATATCATGATGCCATTGTGAAGTCATAAAAGCACTGTGATGTCATAATATAATTTGATGTTAAAATTTCATTGTGATGTCATACCACAATCATGTCATAATACCATTGTGATGTCATAACACCATTGTGATGTCTAAATAGTATTGTGATGTTATAAAAGCATTGTCATGTCAAAATTCCATTGTGATATCCTACCACAATTATATCATAATGCCATCGTGTCCTCATAATAGCATTGTGATATCATGATGCCATTGTGAAGTCATAAAAGCACTGTGATGTCATAATATAATTTGATGTTAAAATTTCATTGTGATGTCATACCACAATCATGTCATAATACCATTGTGATGTCATAACACCATTGTGATGTCTAAATAGTATTGTGATGTTATAAAAGCATTGTCATGTCAAAATTCCATTGTGATATCCTACCACAATTATATCATAATGCCATCGTGTCCTCATAATAGCATTGTGATATCATGATGCCATTGTGAAGTCATAAAAGCACTGTGATGTCATAATATAATTTGATGTTAAAATTTCATTGTGATGTCATACCACAATCATGTCATAATACCATTGTGATGTCATAACACCATTGTGATGTCTAAATAGTATTGTGATGTTATAAAAGCATTGTCATGTCAAAATTCCATTGTGATATCCTACCACAATTATATCATAATGCCATCGTGTCCTCATAATAGCATTGTGATATCATGATGCCATTGTGAAGTCATAAAAGCACTGTGATGTCATAATATAATTTGATGTTAAAATTTCATTGTGATGTCATACCACAATCATGTCATAATACCATTGTGATGTCATAACACCATTGTGATGTCTAAATAGTATTGTGATGTTATAAAAGCATTGTCATGTCAAAATTCCATTGTGATATCCTACCACAATTATATCATAATGCCATCGTGTCCTCATAATAGCATTGTGATATCATGATGCCATTGTGAAGTCATAAAAGCACTGTGATGTCATAATATAATTTGATGTTAAAATTTCATTGTGATGTCATACCACAATCATGTCATAATACCATTGTGATGTCATAACACCATTGTGATGTCTAAATAGTATTGTGATGTTATAAAAGCATTGTCATGTCAAAATTCCATTGTGATATCCTACCACAATTATATCATAATGCCATCGTGTCCTCATAATAGCATTGTGATATCATGATGCCATTGTGAAGTCATAAAAGCACTGTGATGTCATAATATAATTTGATGTTAAAATTTCATTGTGATGTCATACCACAATCATGTCATAATACCATTGTGATGTCATAACACCATTGTGATGTCTAAATAGTATTGTGATGTTATAAAAGCATTGTCATGTCAAAATTCCATTGTGATATCCTACCACAATTATATCATAATGCCATCGTGTCCTCATAATAGCATTGTGATATCATGATGCCATTGTGAAGTCATAAAAGCACTGTGATGTCATAATATAATTTGATGTTAAAATTTCATTGTGATGTCATACCACAATCATGTCATAATACCATTGTGATGTCATAACACCATTGTGATGTCTAAATAGTATTGTGATGTTATAAAAGCATTGTCATGTCAAAATTCCATTGTGATATCCTACCACAATTATATCATAATGCCATCGTGTCCTCATAATAGCATTGTGATATCATGATGCCATTGTGAAGTCATAAAAGCACTGTGATGTCATAATATAATTTGATGTTAAAATTTCATTGTGATGTCATTCTACAATCATTTCATAATTGCATTGTGATGTCATATGGACTGGTATTGCACATGTAGATTTTACCTAATAGTTTTCATAATTCCATGATTATTATTTTATTGAAATAAATTGAGCCATTTTTTGGACTTAAAGTGGAAATTTTGGTAAAATGTTCTTTTGAAATGTATACACCTTACTCTTGTTCATTCAAATGTTGATTTCTGCCCTCCACTCTCTGGTTTCAATACGGATATTGCATTGTGATACTAATTCTATACATCCTGTCTCAACTTTGTGTAAACAGGCCAAAGTAAAACAACTATGAACTAGCCACATTGTTGAGTGATGGGAGGAGCCATCGACAGGAGGGCAGGAAATGAGTCAGAGGAGAGAGGGTGATGGAGCAGAGCTTGGAGAGCAGAGAGGGAGGAGAAATCTTGGAACAGCATGGAGAGAAAGATCCAGACCTAAGATTTCACAAAAAAAGCAAGTATAATGGGTAAAATCTAAATGTTAGGAAACTATGAGGGCTTGAAGGTTTAGGAGAGAGTAACTATTGTGTTCTGTGGCCAGCATTGTGTTCTAGGTTAACTAAATAAAACCAGAATCTGTGTGGTGATTTGGTTATATAGCTCTATTATAAGATTAACAGCAGTTTTACCAGAAGATATATCAAATAAAAATAGTAATCTATGCATGCAACAGAAGTGTACCATTGTGATGTTATAATAGCATTGTTATGTTATAATAGCATTGTGATATAATAATAACATTGTGATGTCATAAAAGCATTATGATGTCATAAGAGCATTGTAAAGTCATAAAGTCATAATAGCACTGAGATGTCATGACACCATTGTGATATTGTAATACATTTGGGATGTGATACCACTGTGTTGTCATCATAGAATTGTGATGTCATCATAGCATTGTGATGTCATATTATGTTTAAGGCATAATAGAATTGTGATGTCATCATAGCATTGTGATGTCATATTATTTTTAAGGCATAATAGTATTGTAATGTCAAAATACCATTGTGATGTCAAAACACCATTGTGATGTCATAAAATAACTGTTATGTCATAATAGAATTGGAATGTCATACCATTGTGATGTCATCACAGCATTGTCAGGTCATGATAGCATTGTGAGGTCATAATATATTTGTGCAGCCATAACACCATAGTGATGTCATAAAAACATTGTGATGTCATAATAACATTTTATGTCATAATACCATTATAAATTCATAATACATTTTTTGTATGTTCATAATACCATTGTGATGCCATCATATCATTATGATTCCTTAATGACACTATGAAGTCGCACCATTGTAAAGTTATAATAGAATTTGTGATGTCAAAATAGCATTGTCATATCATATCATTGTGATGTCATAATAGCATTAAGATGTCTTAATGCCATTGTGATGTCATAATACCATTATGATGTCATTTAATTGTGATATCCTAATACAATTTTAAAGTCATACTCTTATGAAGTCATAATAGCTTTGTGATATACAGGAGAGAACTTCCTCAACAGAACACCAATAACACAGGCTCTAAGACCAACAATTAATAAATGGGACCTCATGAAACTGAAAAGCTTCTGTAAAGGAACACAGGAGTCTTTCCTGAGACTCATACTCCAACCAAGTACCAGGCATGGAGATAACCTACCACTCTTTCACAGAGGTAGCCCATGGCTGTTCAAGGTCCAGATGGGTTCCATAGTAATGGGAAGAGGGACTGCCTTTGAGATGAACTGATGAGCAGCCTTACCAGGACACAGAGGGTGACAATGCAGCCACTCCTGATGAGATCTGATAGACTAAGATCAGAAGGAAAGAGAGGGGGACCTCCCCTATCAATGGACTTGAAGAAGGGCATGAGTGAAGAAGGGCATGAGTGAAGAAGGGAGAGGGAAGGTGGGATTGGGAGGAGGGATTTTTGGGGGGATACAAAGTGAATACATTGTAATTAATGAAAAAAATCTGTATGATGCCCAGCCCCAACAACTCAAATGCCTGCCACCCATTCCCCCTAGTGGAAGAATGTTTGTTCACAATAGATGGCCTTTTAGAACTTTATCCCCCACTCTTAGGAGACCTTCAATAAGTGAATACATACTACATTTTTCTTTCTGCATTTTAGTTAATTCACTCAGGATGATTTTTCCTGGTTCCATCTATTTACCCAAAAATATTATGATGATGTTTTCTTGGATGAATAATACTCCATTGTGAAAATATTCTACATTTTCTCCAAAGGAGAAAGGTAGTACTGTTCTTTAGACCATGGAAATGGCTGGAATTTAATCATTGTATTGAATGACAAACTATAAGGATAATTATGTTCTTTTAGTCTAGAAGTATCTCCATTTTCATCCACTTCTTGGTGATTTAAATTGCAATGTCCCCTTGAAGCTAATCTATTTACATGTTTAGTTCCCATTGAGCAAATGTCTGGGAAGGGTTAGGAGTTATGGCCTTGTTAGATATAAAATTCCTATTTGAGTTATATTACAAGAGGTTGTGTTTTGAGGTTGACCAGAAAGAATAGAGTCTCTGTCTCTCAGTATCTCTCATTTTATATCTTTGTTTTTATTGGTCTAGGTCTCTCTATTTCTGAAACTGTCTCCCTAGCTCTCTCTCTGTCTTCTCCCCCTCTCTGCCTCGCACTTGTATTTCAGTATAAAAAGCTCTCCGTTATGCTGAAAGACTATAAAATTATGACTGCTTGCTGATATGACATACTGGATGTTCTTTTTTAAAATATCAGCAAGGTCCCAATAAAACATTTTTTGTACAGAGTTGGTTTGGTCAGGCAGTGTTTTCCCAGTAAATAATTCACTGACTGAGGACATATCTGTGCATTTAACAAATAATAATGGAATCTGTGATAATGTGAAACTCACATGACAAGGACAGGTGACTTTATTTTTTTTTAAGTCTGTCTTTTCATTATTATTATTTTTTTTTGCTGTGCACAAATTTATTTTTTTTAATTTTTTCCTTATCAGTTACATTTTATTAACTCTGTATCCCAACC
>REGO01001252.1:99346-115161 GCA_010120015.1 Rhombomys opimus
CCAGCACCATTTGTTGAAGATGCTGTCTTTTTTCCATTGAATGGTTTTGGCTTCTTTGTCAAAAATTGAGTATTCATAAGTGTGTGGGTTTATTTCTGGGTCTTCTATGTGGTTTCATTGATCTTCCTTTCTGTTTTTATGCCAATAGACAGGTGACTTTATTAATTCCACTTGAAAGAAATATGTGACACTTTTCCTGAATCAAGTGTCTTGGACACAGCAAGTGATTTCTCTGGATTTTGTGATTTCAGCTGTGCTCTCAGACAGTGCTCTCAGCCTGTCTCTCAAGCAGGCTGGACACTTTTCCTCTTTAATAACTGGCTCCTAAATCTCTTACTGGCCTTCACCTGTTTCGTGACATCATTCTCAACCAATCAGCCAATCAGGAAATGAAAGATTCTTGAGTTTTCCATGGAGATGAGTAAACAAAATTTCCTCAGTGTCCAGTATCTCTGACCCTGTGCACATGTGACTTTTTCTTGTGAAACCCAACAAGCTTTTATCTCATTCCTTTATCCACATCACACACCTTTACTCCTGCTTACCTCTGTGACAATGTCAGGTAGGAAATTAAACTTTAATGTCACATATTTAATTGGACAGCTTTCTAAATAGGGAAGCTTCAAAGTGATGTGTGATTAAGGAAAATGCACCAAATAACAAGGTGGTCTCCTACTGTGCTATTAGATCTGAAATTTCCTAGGTTGTGCCTTTGAACTAAGCAGTTATTATGTACTCAGTACATGTACCTTTAAATTCTAATTGATATAATAGGCTGGCAGGGTCTAGGTTTTCCTGGGGTATTGATTCTTTAAGAGCAGGGAAAAGAGAAGCAAACCACATAATTCCTGGGAGTGGTATGGTTGAACAGAGAAAAACCAGTGTATGTAAAAAGAGAAGTGAAGGGCAAGATATTATATGACAGCTGGTGCTATTCCAAACTAGTGTTGTCAACCCTCTAAGAGCAAGATTGTCTTGGCTGACTTGGCTGAATTTGCAGCTGTGTCATATTCAGTGGTGCATTGGACAGCTGTATCACTGAACAAGTTTCCTGGTTCTGGGGTTTACAGTTAAAACTGGGCCAACATGACAGAGGAATGGGTTGGTGATATATGCCTAGAATATAAGAGCAGCTGTGTTACCTGTTGTGGTCCTCCAGACAAACCCTCTAAACGTAGTGTTACTGCCAGGACTAGTTATTCAGAGGTGCCACCAGAGGTCATCAGGTCTGACATAGCTGGGTAACCACTAGTTCATGGCTAGGATTCTCTGCTACATAATGAGTTCCTGGAAAGAATGCCAAACAAAGTAATACTCTGCACTCCTTTAACGGAATCTTTTCTCCGTGTTAAAAGTCATTATAAAAGTTGTCAACATATTATTTTATTGATTATGTGGGAGTTTCATATGACATATTTTACACTCCCAGGTTCAGATTCTTACTTACATGTCACACTGTCACACTAATTTTTTTAATGCATGAAATGAAGTAAGTGTTGTTCATATACTCATTGGAACATGAACAGAGTCTCAGTGCCAAGTCCGTAAAAGAAAACTGAGTTGTTCATTTTGCCCCACACTGGCACCACCCCCAAAAAGAAGCCATCAGTCCTGAAGAGATTTATACTTCATCAACTTGTTCACAGATTTTCTTATGTATTTATTTATTACTAATTGTTAACTTTGTATCCCCACTGCTAACCCCCTCCATCTTCTTCTTCGTATCCCACCCACTCTCCTTCTTCTATCACTATGCTCTTTTTTGAGTTCCCTGTGCCACCTGCAAGGCATCCAGGAATTCACACAAGGTTACACAAAGTTTGCAGTTTGCTTCCCCACATTACAGGGAGCTTGCTATCTACTTCTCAGACTCAGACACCCCATTTGCAGAAACCACCAAGGAACGTCTCTGAGACATAGAACTTAAGTAAGACCTGCATCTGCGCAGATCAAGAGGCAGAATTCCAATTACCAGACTCCTTCAGAAAACAGACAATTACAGAGACTGGTTTGGCTGAAACAGAGAAAATCTGTAATTGTAAAAGGAGAAATGAGGGTCAATAAAGTATTTTATAATGTTTCTGTTGACACTAGTGTTGCCAAACCTCTATGAGCAGGGTTGAAATGGCTGACCTGGCTGGATGGGCAGCTATATCCTACTGAGTGGTCAGTGAGCAATCCTTCTAGTCCTAGTGTTTACATTTAAAATTGGGCCTTCAGGAAAAGTGAAATGGATCTGTGTTTTATACCTAGGAAACAAGAGCAGCTGTGTTTCCGGTTGTGGTTCTGCAGACAAATGCTCTATTTGGAGTGTTAGTGCCAGTACTGATACTTTAGATGTGCCACCGGAGCTCCTGGGGTCTGAGGTATCTGGGTAACCACTAGCCCATGGCTAGGATACTCTGCTATCTAATGAATTTCTGAAAAGCATACCTTACAAGTCAAACTCTGCCCACCTATAGCAGAATATTTTCTCCATATCAAAAGGCATTATAAAAGTTGTTAACACATTATTTTTATTGGTCATGTGGGAATTTCATATAATATATATTACATTCCTTTTCCATTGCTCTTAGTTTCAAATTCCTCCCCATGTGCCACTCTAAATTTTTTTTCTTTAAAATATGTAAATTGAAGTTTGTGTTGTTATCTAATCCTTGGCACATGATCAGAGTCTCAGTCCCACCAACCTGCCTTCTTCTACCCCTATGCCCTTTCTCTACTTCCTTGATAGGGGCGGTCCTTCTCCCCATTTTATCTGGCCCTAGATTATCAGGTCTCATCAAGGCTGGCTGCATCATCTTCCTCTGCAGCCTGATTCTCAGGGCATTGTTCTCCTTGTGTCCTCAATTCCCTCTAGTTAAGACACTCTTCCTGCCTCCTCTCCTGCAGGCTTCCCAGAGCTCTGAGGGGAGGGAGAATTCCTTTGGTAAATCCCAGTTAGAGCTGGGTATTTTAAGGTCTCTGTATATTATAGTACTGTGGGTACTGTATACAATCCCATTTGATGCAGAAGGAATCATCTCTGTAGATAAAAGGACATGGGACTGATCTATCATGGGAGGGTAGAGAGCAACATATTTTAATAACAATAGTCTGGGTTGCTTGAAAATTTCCATAGGATGCCCTGGCCCAACAACTCAATTAAATGACACCCAATCCCCCTAGTGGATGCCTGCTTTATTCACAATAAAAGAATTTTTGGAACTTTTTCCCACACTGTTAGAAGAGCTCCTAAAAAGAGAATACAAACCATATTTGTCATTTTGCATTTTAGTAACTTTATCCAGGATGATTTTTCCTAATTCCAACCAGTTTCTTGAAAATATCATGATGTCATTTTCTTAGATGAATAATACTCCATTGTGGAAATATTCCACCTTTTCCCTAAAAGAGATTATTAGTCCTGTTCTTTAGTATTTGTAATTTTTTGGGAAGTTAATCATTGTATTGAATGACAAAATATCAAGATAATTATGTTCTCTTAGCCTAGAAGTCCCTCCACCTTCTTGGTTAATTGAATTGCAAATCCTCTTGAAGCTCATCTATTTACATATTTAGTCCCCAGTGAGGAAATGTCTGGAAGGGTTAGGTGTATGGTTATGTTAGATAATACAATTTCTTTTGTTTCCCTAATGTCTTTTTCAGCTATTTGTCCTTTGTATACCGGAGGGTTACTGATTTTTTTGTTATTTTTATTAATTTTGTATCCAGACACTATGCCAAATTTGTTTATCAGCTGTAGGAGTTCCCATGTAGATTTTTCGGGGTCACTGAGGTATACTATCATATCACCTGCAAATAGTGAAACTTTGACTTCTTCATTTTGCATTTCTATCCCCTTGATCTTCTTCAATTGTTTTATTGCTCTAGCAGGAATTCTAGAACTATGCTGAAGAGACAGGGTGAGAGTGGGTAGCCTGGCCTTGTCCCTGATTTCACTGGGATTGCTTTAACTTTCTCTCAGTTTAATTTGATGATGGCTAGAGGCTTGTTCCATATTGTTTTTACTATATTTAGATATGTGCCTTGTATTTCTGATCTCTCCAATATATAAAACATGAATGGAGGTTGGATTTTATCACATGATTTTTTAGCATCTAATGAGATTATCCTTTTTTTGCAGTTTGTTAATGTGCTGTGTCTCATTGATGGATTACTGTATATTGAACCAACCCTGCATTACCTGGGATGAAGCCTACTTCATTATAGTGGATATCTTTGATGAGTTCTTGTATTTAGTCAAAGACATAAAGTACCATGGGGTAACCCTAAAAAAGCAAGTCAAAGACTTGTATGAAAAAAGTTTCAAGTGTCTGAAGAAAGAATTAGAAGAAGATATCAGAAAATGGAAAAAATCTCCCATGCTCATGGCTTGGCAGGATTAACATAGTAAAAATGGCCATCTTACCAAAAGCAATATGATTGAATGCAATTCCCATCAAAATACCAACACAATTCTTTACAGATCTTAAAAGAAAAATTCTCAACTTCATATGGAAAAACAAAAACCCAAATTACAAATCAATCCTCTACAATAAAAGATCTTCTGAAGGTATCTTCATCCCTGATCTCAAGCTGTACTATAGAGCAACAATAATAAAAAAGTGCATGCTACTGGCATAGAAACAGAATGGTAGATCAATGGAACCAAAGAGAAGACCCAGAAATAAACCCACAAAGTTATGGACACCTGAGTTTGACAAAGATGCCAAAAACATACAATGGGGAAAAAAATGATCACATCTTAAACAAATGTTGCTGGTCTAATTTGATATCTACCTGTGGAAAAATGCAAGTAGATCCATACATATCACCTTGCAAAAAACAAAAATCCAAATGGATCAAAGAACTCAGCATAAAACCAGACACATTAAATTGGTTAGAAAAGAAATTAGGGAAGAGCCTTGAACTCATTGGCACAGGAGACAACTTCCTGAACAGAACACAAACAGCACAATCTCTAAGAGCAACAAACAGTAAATGAGACATCATGAAATTGAAAAGCAAAGGTCACTTTTGTCAAAACAAAATGAATACCTACAGATTACACAAGACTCTTCACCAAGTCTCTATGTGATGGAAGGCTAAGATCCAGTATTTAAAAATAATTAAAAAAGTTGAAAAGCAACAATCAAGTAATCCAATTAAAAAATGGGGAAAAGAGCTAAACAGAGAATTTTGATAGAGGAATAGTGAATGAGAGAGAAACACTTAAAAAATGCTCAACATTATTAGCCATCAGGGAAATGCAAATCAAAACAACCCTGAGATTTTATTTTACACCCATCAGAATTGCCAAGATCAAAAACTAAAGTAACAATACATGCTGGAAAGGTTGTTGAGAAAGGGTAACCCTCCTCCAATGCTTGTGGGAATGTAAACTTGTAAAATTACTCTGCAAATCAATCTGGTGCTTTCTCAGACTACTAGGAATAGTGCTTACTCAAGATATAGCTACCCGCTCATAGGCATATATCCAAAAGGGGCTCAAGTACACAACAAGAATATTTTCTGTTTGTAGCAGCTTTATTTGTAATAGCCAGAAGCTGGAAACAACCCAAATGCCCCCCAACTGAAAACTGGATACAGAAATTGTGGTACATCTACATAATGGAATATTACTCAGCAATAAAAAAACAAGGAAATCATGAAATTTTCAGGTCAATGGTGGGAACCTGAAAGGATCATCCTGAATGAGCTATCCCAGAAGTAGAAAGACACACACAGTATATACTCAGTCATATATGAATACAGTAAAGGATAAACCTACTAAAATCTGTACATCTATAGAAACTAATCAAGAGGGAGGACTCTAGCTAAAGTGCTCAATCCCCATTGTGAAAAGCAAAGAGGATGAACATCAGAAAAAGAAGAAAACAGGGAACAAGTTAGGAGCTTGCCACAGAGGGCCTCTGAAATGCTCTGTCCTGCAGTCTATCAAAGCAGCTGCTGAGACTTATGGCCAACTGTTGGGCAGAGTGCATGGAATCTAATGAAAGAAGAGGAAAATAATAAGATATGGAGAGGACAGGTTCGCCACAAGAAGAGTAACAGAACAAAAAAATTGGAGCAAAGAATTCATTCCTGATACCCATACTCCAACTAATTACCATGCATGGAGATATCTAGATCCTCTGCACAGATGTACCTCATGGCAGTTCAGTGTCCATGTGGGTTCCACAGTAATAGGAACAAGGACTGTCTCTGACATGAACTGATTGACCTGAACTTTGATCAACTCCCCAAGATGGGGGAGAACCCTTAGCATGTCACAGCAGATGAGAATGCAGCCACTCCTGTTGAGATCTGCTGGACTAGGTTCAGAAAGAAGAAGAGGAAGTCCTCCCCTATCAGTGGACTTGAGGAGGGGCATGAGTGGAGATTGGGGAGGGATCATGGGATTGAGAGGGGAGGAGAAAAGAGTTCATGGGGGGAGACAAAATGAATAATGTGTAATTAATAAAATTTAAAATAAAAAAACATCTATGTCACTTTTCCTGAACTAAGAGTCTTGGACAAAGGTCATCTCTGGGTTGTGTGCTTTCAGCTGCCCAGGTTGAGACCTGTAATTCTGCTCAGCCTTTCTCTGAAGCACACTGTCCACTTGACCCTTTTAATATATGGCTCCTGAAATTCTTCTTGGCTTTTGCATGATGCCTGACATCATTTTATATCTAAGCCAATCAGCACATGAGAGAATCTTGAAATTTCCATGGAGATGAGTAAACAAACTTTCCTCAGTGTCCTGCATCTCTGATCCTGTGCAAATGTGAATTTTCTTGTAAAAACAAAAACAAAAACAAAAACAAATAAAAACAAGCTTTTATCTTATCCTTTTATCCAGATCCCACACCTTTATTCCTGTTTACCTCTGTGACAATATCTGGTAGGCAATGAAACTTTAATGTTCATTTAATTGAACAGCTTTCTAAGTAGGAAAGCTTCAAAGTGATGTGGGATTAAGGGAAATGTACTGAATAACAAGGTGGTTTCATACAGTGGTTTCAGATCTGAAATTTCATAGGTTTTGACTTTGAACTGAGTAGTTACTTGAGTTCTCAGTAAATGAACCTTCACATTATTACTGATATAATAGGATCTAGCCTTCCCTGGGGTATTGAGTCTTTAAGAGAAGGGAAAAGAGAAGGAAATCAGACAATTCCTGGGACTGGTTTGGCTGAAACAGACAAAGATTGGTGTACGTAAAAGTAGTACTGAGGGAAAATAAACTCTTTGACAGCTGGTGCTGTGCAACACTAATGTTGCCAACACTAATGTTGCAAGGTTGCCTTTACTCAGTGGTCAGTGAGCAATCCTCCTGTTCCTAGAGTTTAGATTTAAAACTGGGCCTTCTGGACAGAAAAAAAATGGTCAAGTTATATGCCTAAGTCACAGGAGCAGCACTGTTTCCTACTGTAGGCCTCAAGACAAACCCTTTAAAGGTACTGTTAGAGCCAGGACAGTTAGTTACCATCTGAGCTCGTGGGGTCTGAGGTAGCTGCGTAACCACTATTTCATGGCTAGGATTTTCTCCTACATAATGAGTTCCTGAAAAGCATGCCTTACAGGAACCCTCCTTTATCAGAATCTTTTCTCCATGTTAAAAGTCATTTTAACAGTTCTCACATTATTTTTATTGATTATGTAGAAAATTAATATAATATACATTGTACTCCTTTTTCATTGCTCCCTGGTTCAGTTCCTACCCATGTGTCACAATAATTTTTTTTTCTCTAAAATACATGACTTGCAGTATGTAGTGTTCATTGTTCTACTCATTAGAACATGATCAGAGTCTCAGTGCCAAGTCCCTTAAAGAAAACTGAGTTCATCATTGCTGTACCCTAGCACTACCCTCAAGAAGAAGCCATCAGTCCTGAAAAGCTTTATACTTCATCACCTTGAACACAGTTTTTCTTATGTATTTATTATGATTTTTCTCTTTGAATCCCCTCTGCTGCCTCCTCTCCTTTAACTTGTACCCCCACCCTTTTTCTTCTACCCCTATGACCTTTCTTTAGTTTCCTGATAGGGGAGGGTTCTCCTTGTCCTTCTATCTGACTCTAGCTTATCAGGTATCATCAAGGCTTGCTGCTTCATTTTCCTCTGCAGTCAGATTCTCAGGACGTTGTTCTCCTTGTGTTCTCGATTCCATCTAGTTATGACACTCTTCTTGCTTCCACTCCTGCAGGCTTCCCAGAGCTCTGAGGAGAGGGAGAAATTCATAGGGAAATCCCATTTAAAACTGAATGTTTTAAGGGCTCTTTGTGCATAATATTGGATGGTGGGTCTCTGTATGCAGTTCCATTTGATGCAGAAGGAAGCATCTCTGTGGATCAGAGAACATGGCAATGATCAATCAGTTAAGGGTGGAGAGCAGCATATTTTAATAACAACACCCTGGGTTGCATGAAAATTTTCATATAATGCCCTGGCCCAATAGCTCAATTCACTACTACCTAATCCCCCTAGTAGAAGACTGCTTTGGTGACAATTGTATGTCTTTTTGGAACTTTATCCCCACTATTAGTGGACCTCCTAATAAGTGGATACATACCATATTTTTTTTCTGCATTTTAGTTACTTCACCCAGGATGACTTTTCCTGGTTCCATCCACTTGCCTGAAAACATCATGATATCATTTTCAATAGCTGAATAATCCTTCGTTATGGAAATATTCCACATTTTCACCAAAGGAGATTGTTAGTCCTATTCTTTAGACCTTAGAAGTTGCTGGGACATTAAATATTGTACTGAATTACAAACTATCAGGATAGCTAAGTTATTTTAGCCTAGAAACCCAACCATCTTCTTCCACTTCCTGGTGATTTAAATTGCAATGTCTCCTGGAAGCTCATCTATTTATATGTGGAGTTCCCATTGAGGAAATGTCTAGGAAGGGTTAGGAGATATTGACTTGTGAGATAATATAATTCCTATTGGAGTTATATTATAGGAGGGTATACTTTGAGGATTATATGCCAATGAAAGTGACCAGACAGGAGTCTCTCAGTTTTTCTGTCTCTGTCAATCTTTCTTTCTGTCGGTCTTTGTCTCTCTATTTATGAATCTGTTAATCTATCTCTTTCTCTGTGTCACCCCTCTGTGGTTAAGTATGAAAAGCTCTCAGTTCTGCTGAAGGATGAAAACAAGATGGCTCCTTGCTGATGTGACATCATGGATGGTCTCTTAAAAAAATATAAGTAAGGTCCCAATTAAATGTTTTTTGTTCAAAGAATTGCCTTGGTCAGGGAGCCTTTTCCCAGTAAGTACTTCACTTACCTAAGACTTATCTGTGCATTTAACAAATAATAATGGAATCTGTGAATGAAACTCACATGTCAAGGACACATGACTTTATTAATGACTACTTGAAAGAAATATTTGACCCTTTTCCTGAACTAAGATTCTTGGACACAGGAACTGTCATCTCTGTGTTGTATGCTTTCAGCTGCCCAGATTGAGGCATGTAGGGGTGCTGAGACTTTCTTTCAAGCATGCTGTCTACTTGGCCCTTTTAATGACTGGCTCCTGAAACTCTTACTGGCTTTCATCTGTTTCATGATATCGTTCTCCATCTCAGCCAATCAGCACCTGAGAGAATCTTGAGGTTTTATGGAGACTGAGTAAACAAATTTTCCTCAGAGTCCAGTATCTCTGATCCTGTGCATATGTGACTTTTTCTTGTGAAACCCAACAAGAACCCTTTATCCAGATCCCCCAACTTCACTATTTGCCTTTGTGACAATGTTAGGCAGGAAAGAAAACTTCAATGTTTATTTAATTGGAGAGCATCCTAAGTAGGGAAGTTTCAATGTGATGTTGGATTAAGGGGAATGTACCAAATGACAAGGTGGTCTCCTTCTGTTGTCTTGGATCTGAAATTTCCTTGGTTGTGACTTTGAGCTGAGTGGATACTCATGCACTCACTAAGTGTACCTTCACATTATTATTGATATAATAGGCTTGAAGGGCCTTGGTTTCCCTGGGCTATTTAGTCTATAAAAGCAGGGAAAAGAGAAGGAAACCAGGTAATTCCTGGGACTGGTTTGGATGAAACAGAGAAAGAAAGGTGATTGTAAAAGAAGAACTGGGGGGGCAATAAACTATTTGACAGCTGGTGCTGTTTCACACTAGTATTGCCAACCCTCAATGAGCAGGGTTGCCTTGGCTGACCTGGATAGATCTGCAGCTGGATCAGTGGTTAGTGAGGGACCCACTTGGTCCTGGGTTTTACAGTAAAAACTGGGCCTTCAAGAGAGAATAATGGATCCATGTTATATACCTAGGTCCAGACAAAACCTCTAAGCATAGTGTTAGTGCAAGGATGCCACCTGAGCTCATGGGGTCTGAAGTAGCTGGGTAAAAGCTAGTTTCTGGATAAGATTCTCAGCTACATAATGAATTCATGGAAACCATGCCTTACAAGGAAAAACTCTGACCTCCTTTAGAGGAATCTTTTCTCCATGTTAAAAGTCATTGTAGCAGGGGACAAGATGGCAGCACCAGGAGAACAGTGCATCTGAGGAGAAGGAAACATTTTCCATACAGCAACCAAGAGACTAAATGCTGAGCCTTAAAACAACAACAATCATGTTTCCCAGGTGAGAGGAAACCTCCACGGCATGGGAAACAGTCAAGTCCACACTCAGGTCCCTCACCCAGAACCCAGGAAAGATCCCTGGTGGTGCAGGCACTAGGTCTCCAGGCCAGAGCCACATGCCTACATGTCCCAGGCTGATTGGTGGGCACAAAAAAAAAAAAAAACAGAGGCTGGGAGTTCCAGTTGTGAGAGGGAAGGAAGGAAACAGTACTGACTTGGGTCACGCAGTCTTTCCCTGGAAAAAGTCTCTCAGGCCAGCAGGTACGAGCTGCCACCACTAAACTGGACTCCAGCCATTGGCACAGACAGTTGCTGCATGCCAGTTCTCCAGCCAGCTCTCCAACATAGACAGAGCTGTACACCCCAGGGCAACAGAGACTGTGATTCACTGTTGGGAGAAATACTCACAGGGAACAAAACAAAGGGAATGGGCTTAGGCCACCAGTATATCCCTGGAAAAGGTCCTGCAGACTGGCTCAAACCAGGGACCTGCTGTGCCCAAACCAGATAGCCTGCTGTTACCAGGAGAGCAGTATCCAAGTGCCACAGATTACCCCTTGGGTACTGGGGAACAGAACTCCAACTTCAGACCTACAAAAGCCCGAAATCCCAAGATCAACCCCTAGATACTGCTACAAGGGGCAACCAGTTATCCCTAACAAAACTGACCAAACCACAGGACACACTGGTTACAGCAGCATATCACTAAATTTAGAGCAAGAAACCCAGAAGCAAGGCAGCTGTCCTCAGGACTTCTCTGGGTGAGAGGAGAGCCCTCTCGACTAACAAGAACCACAGTTACCATTCAGGTCTCCATGCCTGAGGTAAGCAGCAGCAACTCCTGAAAAACAGCAGCCATCCAGAAACTATACCCAAAAAGCTGAGAAGGCTTCCTTCAGGAAAAACCATCTTCCTGCCAAGGGGATTCTCTCCACCACAGGATTCGAGGAACCATCAGAAACTAACACCCAACACCTAAGATAGCCCAATGGGTAGAGGCCAGCATAAAAGCTCAACCAACAAAAGCCAGAGCAATATGGCATCTCCAGAACCCAGTTATCTGGGGCAAGTAGCCCTGGGCACACCAGCATAGTTGAAATTCAAGAAGATGACCTAACATCTATGATCATGAAGAGGATAACAGCAAACAAATAAAATACCTGAAGACCTAGAGGAAGATAAAAACAACATATTATGGCCATCCATAAAGAAATACATGAAGTTGCAGCAAAAAAAAAAAAATTGTGACCTTTAGAGAGGAAATGCTTAAATCACTGAAAGAAATAAAAGAAATTGAGGATTGTTCAAATAAACAGCTGAAGGAATTGAAGGAAAAACAAGAAAATACAGTCAGACAGGTGAAGGAAATCAATAAAACGGCTCAAGAACTGAAGATAGAATTGGAAAAATTAAAGAAAACACAAATGGAAGAAATTGTGGAGAGAAAGAACTTAGGGAAGAAAACAGGAGCTACAGAGGTTAGCATAACCAAAAGACTGCAAGAGATGGAAGAAAGAATCTCAGGTGTGGAAGATTCAATGGAAGAAATCAATGTATCTGTAAAAGAAAATGTTAAATCTAAAAATTTCCTGACACAGACCATCCAAGAAATTCAAGACAGAGGGCGGGGCAAGATGGCGGCTACTCTCATTCTGACCAGCAGCAGAGCAGAATTGGCACAGTGACCAGCAATCAGAACTCTCTGCCATAAAACACAAGTGATTGTGTTTCCCAGGTGAGAGGATACCCCACTGTGGGGGGTTCAATCAGTTTTAACTCACCTGGCTAAACCGCAGAAGAGATCCCAGTTCTGCCAGGTGCTTAATTACCAGCCCAGAGTCATATGCCAGCATGCACTGGTCACTATCCCAGACTGAACTCTGTGCACCACATCACAGACTAAAATTTCCAGTGGAGAGATAATCCCAGGGTGCAGGAAATGATTGGGACTGACCTTAGATCACCCAGACACCACCTGGAAAAGACTTGGGTTCCCTGGGTGCCCCAGGAGCCATCCCAGAGCCAAAGCCAGGGACCCAAGTGGCTGCACAGAGCCCTACCTGCATGCCTATTTCACTGCCTCAGAGAGAACTGTGGGCCCAAGGGCACCAGAGACTGAGTTACACTGTTGGGTGCAAACTCACAGGAGGGAAACGGCCGGTCTGATCTCAGAGCACTCAGCTGATACCACCACCCCGAAAAGGTCTCTGAAAAAATTACCCAGTTTAGGCAGACACCCAAGCTCCCAAAGGCCAAAAAGGTGGAGCCACATGTGTCTGTGCCTCTGGGTTCTACTCGCCATCCCAGACAGAAAGGTGTTCCCCAAAGCAAACACTGGTTGTACCTGTCAGGAGGAAACCTCACAGCGGAGTGATCATCAGGTCAAACACTCAGGACACCCAGCACCAAAAGAGTTTCTGGATTCACACAGACTCTAGACTCTAGCCTTCTACTGCAGGCAGGAGTGCTGTGCTCACCCACCATTATTGAGTACCAAAAGGGCACTGGGGCACACAGCTGCATCCTCAGACCTACAAAAACCAGAAAGCCATTACAGCAGCCCTCAGATACTGTTCCAAGGATCAACCAGTTATCCCTATGACAAAACTATGGGAATCCCTGCTCCTTCAAGAGGGTTGCACCCAAAAATTACACCTTAAGAGCAACAGCTGATCCTCACTAAATTCAGAGCAAGAAACCCAGCAGCAGGACAGCCGTCACCAGGACCTCTCCTGATGAGAGGAGACTCTTCTTGAATAACACAGTTACCATACAGGTCCATAACCTGAAGTGAACTGTGACAATTCCTGAGAAGCACCACTATTCAGTTGACCATAACCAAAAAGCAGAGGAGAACTTCAGAACCCCGCCAAGTGGATTCTCCCCGCCCCAGGACTCAGCAGGCACCACAAATTGACAGACAGCACCTGAGACAGAGAGATAGGTAGAGGCCAGCGAAAAAGCACAACCAACAAAAGGCAAAACAATATGGCATTCCCAGAACCCAGTTATCCAGGGGCAAGTAGCCCTGGAAACCCTAACATAAGTGAAATTCAAGAACATGACCTTACATCTATGCTAATGAAGAAGTTAAAGGAGGAAGTAAATAAAATGCGTAAAGATTTAGGGGAAGATATAATAAAACAGAATATGGTCATCCATAAAAGATATACAGGAAGATGCAGCCAAACAGTCTGTGTCACTGAAAGAAATAAAAGAAACACAGAAAAGTTCAAACAGCTGAAGGAATTGAAGGAAAAACAGGAAAATACAGTCAGAAAGGTGAAGGAAATCAACAAAATGGTTCAAGACCTGAAGATAGAATTGGGAGAATTAAAGATAACACAAATGGAGGAAATCATGAAGAAGGAGAACCTAGAAAATAAAAACAAGAACTACAGAGGTACGCATAACCAACAGACTACAAGAGATGAAAGAAAGAAACTCAGGTGTGGAAGGTACAATGGAAGAAATCGATGTATCCCTCAAAGAAAATAATAAATCTAGGGGGAGCCAAGATGGCGGCACCGGGAGAGCACTGTGTCTGAGAAGCAGGACAGCACTCTCCATGCAGCGACCAGGAGACTGAACTCTGGGCCCTAAAACTACAGCTATCGTGTTTCCCAGGTGAGGGGAGGCTCTCATGGCATGGGAATCAGTTGGGTCCACTCTCGGCTGCCCAGCCAGAACCCGGAAGAAATGCCCGGTAACTCGGACTTTGGGTCTCCGGGCTGGAGCTGCACGCCTGCGTGTCCCAATCACTTTCCCAGGCTGATCAGTGGGCATAAGGGTGCCTGAGACTGGGAGTCCCAGTCTCAAGAAAACCCCACGGGGAAGCAAAGTTGCAAGTCTGATCACGGGTCACCCAGTGTTTCCCTGGAAGGTGTCTCGGACCTTGGATACCCACCGCCATCACAACTGACCTCCCGCCACTCAGAGAGCTGCATGCCCAGCTCACCAGTGCAGACAAGCTGCGCGCCCCATTGCAAAAGAGACTGGGAATCCCTGTCTGGAGAGGGCCCCACAGGGAAGAAAGAAACCGGGCTGCTTGGGTCACCTAGGCTTTGCCTGGGGAAAGTCTAGCAGATAGAAGAATGCAAACAGGTGAGTACGCCTGGCCATCACAGATCCAGGCCCAAGCAGGGAGCACACAGTTATTGGGAACCCAGCTTCCACAGACTAGCAGGTGGGCACACGCTCTGCCAGCCCAGAGGCCTGCTTTGTACCAACTACTCCTTACAGACAGAACTGTGTGCCCCAAGACACCAGAGTCTTAGAGTCACTGTCTGGAGAAACCCTCAAAAGGAACAAGGAATGAAGCAAAGGGGACGGACTTAGGCAACCCAGTATATCCCCAGAAAGGGTCCCACAGACTGGCTACAACCCAGGGAACTGCTATACCCCAGATAGCCTGCTGTTACCAGGAGAGCAGTATTCACCCACCACAGATTACCTCTTGGGGTCTGGGGCACAGAGCCCCAACCTCAGACCTACAAAAGACTAGGACCCCTGAGATCAACCCCCAGATACTGCTCCAAGGAGAAACCAGTTATCCCTAACAAAACCAAACAAACCACGGGACACCCACCTTACAGCAGCTGATCACTAAATTTACAGCAAGAAACCGAGAAGGAGGCCAGCTGTCTCTAGGACTTCTCCCAGTGAGAGGAAAGCCCTCTTGACTAATCAGGACCACAGTTACCACCTAGGTCTCTATGCCTGAGGTGAGCTGTAGCAGCTCCTGAAAACACTGGCCATCCAGTGGCTATACCCAAAAAGCTGAGAAGGCTTCCTTCAGGAAAAACCATCTTCCTGCCAAAGGGATTCTCTCCACTACAAGAGTCCAGAAACAACCAGAAACTAACTTCAAACAACTAAGATAGCCCAATGGGTAGAGGACAGCATAAAAGTTCAACCAACAAAAGCCAGAGCAATATGGCATCTCCAGAACCCAGTTATCCAGGGGCAAATAGCCCTAGACACCCCAGCATAATTGAAATTCAAGGAGATTACCTAATATCTATGCTCATGAAGAAGATAACAGAGTAAACAAATAAAATACTAAAAGAAATAGAGGAAGCTGAAGCCAAACAGTCTGTGGCCTTTAGAGAGGAAATGCTTAAATCACTGAATGAAATAAAAGAAACAGTGGATTGTTCAAACAAACAGCTGAAGGAATTGACGGAAAAACAAGAAAATACAGTCAGA